>PVJO010020990.1:0-30926 GCA_004026905.1 Hystrix cristata | reverse complement strand
AAAAAAAAAAAAAAAAAAAAGTACTAATTTATGTTATCAAAATAACTGAAGCACAACTCTATGAAAATGCTAAAAATTTAAATGTTCAATTGAAATAAGACAGGATTAAAATAATGTGAATCAGATACATAAGAATTCCTTGTTTGAACTGGTGAACTTTAAAACCATGCACAGAAATACTTGAATTTTAAAATTATCTCATTAAATTATTAAAACCTGAGCTTATTTTATAAGAGGAAGATTTTAATGCACCAGAAAATGAAAAAAAAAAGTTAGACAGTGTTAGCAAATGAAAAAAAAATTGTTTTACTTTTTAAATTTATTTGAAATTTTTAATTGAGAAAGAATGCTAAGGAGAGGGAATTTATGTTAAGTGTTAAACTGGCCAGTTTGATTATCTCTTGATTGTTATGGTTAGAATTACTCAGTTTCCTAAGTGTTTATGTTCTTTATTTTTTTTTTCTTTTGCTCCTTTTTCTTCCTAATATAGTAGCCAGTTACTGAGTTGAAAAGTCTGTTTAATGGGTTGAATACCAACAAATCTTTTCTTTCTTTTTTTTTTTAAATAGGACAAAGCAGAATAGAAAGTAGTAAAATGCATTGTATGTAACCAACGTAAATGTGAAATTTTAGGGCAAAGGCTAGGCTGCTATAGAAAAAGACTCCAAAATACAGTGACTAGAAGAAAGCCAAAGGTTAATTCTCTCAGGTAACATACATGAGGGGAACATTTCAGATTGGCAGACTGTGCTGCTCCGTGCAAGCCCTCAGGGACCCAGGTATTACTGTCTCACGGCTTCGCTCTCCCGTCTGCGTGACAGAAACTCCATCACAGCCCCACTGGTGTCCCAGCTCCCAAAAGGACAAGGAGCTGGAGGAGCGTGCAGTCCATGCTGTAGATCCGCCCTCGAAAATGTCTCTGTTTCTCTTCACCTTCTGTTGACAAAAAATGTAGCTGTATGATCATACTTAGTGACAAGAGAGGCTAGGAAATGTCGTTTCCAACTGAGCAGCGGTGTTCCTTGCTCTAACTATCTCTAGCGGGAGAAGAAAGGAATTGAGTCTGTGGACAGCCAGCCCTCTCCGCCAGTGGATTATCCATAGTGCTTGTGTCCGGGCGGTGCACGTTCACGTGTGTGTGTTCATTTGGTCAGAATGAGAGTCTGCTTACTGTGGGTTGAAATAAAAAAGAAAACTGAAAACCATTCAGGGAACTATATGAAACTAAAATTTTATCATAATTTTTACTAATAACTTATCAAAGGAGCATTGGCAGAGAATTTTGAGGGTAATTACTAATAGAGGTTGTATAGTTGGAATGTTTTCTGTTTTGTTATTTGATTTGTTAGAAAGGTAGCATTTACATTACTAACTTATTTTAAAAAATTAAATATGCATTGAAAGTCAGTCTACGGGAGTATTTCACTTTCGAACACTCCCTACTGGTCGAGTAGCTATCTACCATCTCCCTTTCCCCCTTTTCCCCCACTTTTATAAATAAATTGTCCTCTAAATAAATTGTCTTTTCTTAATTAAAAAAAAAAAAAGAAAGTCAGTCTATGACTTGAGAGAGATTTTTTGGGGATCCAAAAGAAATTAGGTTAGCAACAAGCAGTGAATTTTAGTTGTTTTCAGAGGCTTGTGGTTCTTCACTATTTCACGCTGAATATGTGTACTTGTGCATGCGTGTCAGTGTGTGTGTAAATTAGTGCCACCTGGGTTTTATTTTTAGGTCTAGCCTTCTACTGGAAAACATAAGGAAAATGGACAAATGTCAATGTTCAATCTAAAAAAAGATTCTGTAGTAAAGACGAATACATAACATGGACATACTTTGATTTGAGAAGGGGTATCTAGGTCTATACATAAAGGGGAAAAGACCATTTGTGCTCATTGAGCCATGTTTCTAACCTGAAAACTAAGGCTCTATTATTTGCTGTTTTCTGATTAGAAATATGCAAAAAGTCAACATGTGGCATATGATGGTGAGTTAATTTCATTTTAGTTTCTGTTCTTGAAAAAAAAAGAAAAACAAAGACAGTGGGTTTCCTTTTCTAGTGCTGAAGTTTCCTGTCAACTCTGAGGTTGGTTGGTTGGTTGGTTTTTTGATTTTTGATAGGACCCAATGGTTCTGACATGGTATTGATTCATTTTTGGCAGGAAGATCAAAAATTTGAGGCTAGCCTGAGCAATTTAGCAAAACCCTGTCTCAAAATGAAAAAGAAAGAAATATCACTGCCTAAGAAAATATCCTATCCATTTGCTTTGTTTTTGTTTTATTTGATGTAGTATCTATTTTTAACTCCAATATTTGATTCTAATTCTTTTTTTATAATAATTATTTTAAAGGAATTTAAAGGTACTAGCTTTTGGGTGGAGTTCAGGGAGTAAAAACAATTTTTTCAAAGATATGTACCCTCCCCCAAAATATATGTACCCCCCCAAAGTATATTTACCCCAAAACCATAAAACTTAGTAACCATATGTTTCTGTCCATTTGTTTTATGGTAGCATTTTGTACAAAATGAAATGTTTCCATTGACTTCTTGAGCCTCATGGTAAATCTGTTTATAATATGCTAACTAAGACTTTATGGAGCTATTATATCCCAAGAGAAAATATTTATCTTCTTAATCATGTCTTTATGTGCTTATATATGTGTATGTCTAAAATAGTACCACCCGATGTCTGTCACACATTTGAAGTATTTTCCCCAGACTCTCCTCGGAATACATCTTAAATTTTTTTGGTCAGCATTTTAACCATAAGAACACTCTTAGATATAAGAGAGCCAAGGGAATTTGTGTTTAGCTGGCTCCATTGTCCTGAAGAGAACAGATTTTCTTAAATGAAAGAATGGGAATATGGATTCCTTATAGGCAAAAAAAAAAAACTTCTGTATAACAAATATATTCTCTGTAGGTAGGTAAATGAAATAAATCTTTAAGCAAATGTTCTTGCCGCTGAAAGATAGTTTGTTAATAGTGAAATCTTTAGTGCATTAGCCTCTTAGACCTTATTAATATTTTCTATGTGTTTGACATAATGCTTGCAACAGAAATCTCTAGTTTAGGGTTTGGGATGTACCTTAGTGGTAGAGCACCACAAAAGAAAAATAAATCTCTAGTTTTATAATTTGATGGGCTAAAACCAAATAAGTGAATGTTTTCTGATGTGTTTACTATATTTTGATACTACAGATATGGCCTTTACCTTCTATTTATTTTTTAGTGTCTTCCAGAATTAAGCATTGTTCCTTATCAAACTTTTTTTATGCTTTTACCTCACAAACACTCTACTAGTGCTTCAGGTTAATTATCAATGCTAAGAGTTAAAGTGGGATTGGTTTTTGTAATACGGCATTTTATGGCCAGGTGTTGTATTATCCACCTATCATGCCAGCACTAGGGAGGCTGAGGCAGGAGGATCACTGTGAGTTTAGCCCAGTCGAGGCTACATAGTGAGTTCAAAACCAGCCCAAACTATGTTGTGAGACCATGTCTCAAAAAAAAAAAAAAATACATTTCATGTTGTCCTGCTGTTTTGGGTTTTTTTTTTTTTGTTGTTGTACTAGGAATTGGACCTAGAGCTTCACCTTGCCTATGATAGGCCAAGTGGTCTACCACTGAGCTGTTTCCCAGTCTCTTGTAATACTCATTTTAAATTCTGTTAGTTTTCAAACTTTTTGTAACAGTAAGATATAAAGTGATACATACTTGTTTCTAAAAGCATTTAAGAAGGTTTTTTTTTGTTTTGGTTTTTTTGTTTTTTGGGTTTTTTTTGGTGCCAGGGATCAAACTTGGGGCCTTGTGCTTGCAAGAAGAATTTTTTTTAAGTAAAGGTATTTTGAATTTCCAAGTCTATAGACGTAAAGGTCTATGGTTGTATAACATTCTTGTAAAGCATCTGGAGATTCCACGGTAAGTAGGAAGAGGCTGTCATGTGGCTTTATTCCATCAGTTATTCAGTTACAGAGACGTCTCAGTGACTTACTCAAGAACTGTATCTATATTCTTTTGTGTTAAGCAGAAATTGTCTGGGAATTTGAAATAGTAAAGTTTATTATTCAGCTGAACAAAATTATTTTCATGAAAAGCTACTGTTTGTTTTCTGTTTAAAGGAACAAAGAGATTAAAGTCTAGAATTTGTCTAAAGTTTAGATTTCTAAAGTCTAGAATTCTCTGTATTTTATATTTAAAGGAGGAATAACTGAAGAACCCTGATTCCCAACCTTAATATAAGTGTTTTGAAGTGCATTAAAGGGAAGTTCAGTAAAGCTGATTATTAGACAAAAATGTTGGTTATTCTAGTTTACAGAAACTTGGAGTTCACTCTAAAAAGTATATATCTCAGTGAGAACATGTATTTCTACTGTGTAGCTTCTTTTAAGATTTAATTTTTGCTTGATTGGCTGGCCTTACAAGTCTAATCAGAGATGAAGCAGCTATTATTGAGGGCATAAAATACTTACGGGAGTGGCCATGGGAATGGAAGCAAGGGAGAAAGGTAAAACACAAAACAGAGACCGAGTAAAGAGGATTTAACGTCTACTAAATGCAGAGTTGAAGGCAAGAGAACTCCCCATGGTTTTTATAATGAGGGTGCTAAAGGACAGAAAAAATATGACAAGAAGAATTGGAAGAGATTTAGTTTTGGATATGTTGATTTTTAGACATGAGAAGACCTTACATGAAATCAAATGTTCTCAAAAGAGCATATTAAGATCCCCTGTAGACTTTCTTTTGAATCTTCAGGCATGCAGCTGGTGCCACCCCTTTCCTAACTGCCAGTTATTATGCTTCATCTAATATTATGACTTGGACTTTTTTGGGCGGGGGGCGGTGCTGGGGATGGAACTCAGGGCCTTGCACTTGCTAGGCAAGCACTCTACCACTAAGCAAAATCCCCAACCCCATGACTTGGACTTTTAAGAGACATAAGAATTTTGGAGTCATTTTTCAAACTGTATATGCCATAGTCCTTCAAAAGTTGTGAATTTTGAAGGGAGGTTATAGTTTTGGGAGGGAAGAGACACACATATGACTCAGATAAATATAAATTCATTCCTTCTCTCACACCAAATTAGAAAATTATTAATGTTAGTAGAAAATCCAGTCATCAATTTGGATTAGAAATTGCGTTGCACAGGCAGATTTGTAAGTGCCTCTGTAGAAGAGAAGACCTGGTACAGCTGGACCACTGTTTACTGGATGGGTAGAGAGCGATACGGTTGAGGGCCAGAAGAGAGCTCAGAGAACCCCACGACCGGGGAGGAAGTGTTGGGCAGCAGTGCTGCAGGATGGAAATCAGAGGAGGACTCCAAAGAGGGAATTCAAAGATCTCTAAAGTTGGATGTGGTAGCATATGCCTGTAATCCCAGCACTTAGAAGGCTGAGATGAGGATCACCGTGAATTCAAGGCCAGTGTCGGGTACATAGTGAGTTCAAGGTCAGCGTGAAGTACATAGCAAGACCCTGTTTCCCAAAAGCAAGAATGAATGGAAAGGATGAGTGCCGGGGAAGAACAGGAGTGGACTGTTTCATGTAGTTCAACAGTGATGAAGAGAGAAGAGACTGGTAGCTGGGAGCTGTGGCAAGAATTTTTTCCACCTTGGAGGAAACTTGAGCATTTTGTGAACTCAGTGAAGGAATCCAAGAATGGCACCGGAGATCCTTTGCGATCCATCCCTTGTCTCATGTCTAGTCCTCTCACATTGCCTCTTGCCACGTGTCATCTCAAATTCTCTGCTTCAGTCACTCCAATTCCCTTGCTCCTCAGCCTGCCTGCTGTGGACGCCCCGCCCCTTAGCCGTTTGCGTGCTCACAGTGCTGGGCCTCCTCACATCCCACCAAGGAGTTGCCCCCAGCCGGATGTTAGAAAGGCATCCAGGGCCCAGCTTGTTAGAAATGCAGAATTTGGGACCGACTAAAGCAGAATCTGCATTTTAAAATCTCCAGCTGATTAATATGGTGCTTTGAAATTTAAAGATTGCCCACAGGACCATTACCCCCGGAGGGTAGCTGCTGTGTGGGCTTTTCTCATCTCTCCCTTGCTTGCCAGGTGTCTTGTTAAGTACTGGCCAGCAGTGATGTTTCCATTTATTCAGCGTGTTATTCTAGGTATGTAAGGTTCCTGCCCTTAGGAACCTTACATTCTATGGGAGGAGATAGCCAAACATGTAAACAAATAGGAATGTCAGATATTGACATTCTTATAAAGTAGTGTGGTGGACTACAAAGAAAATAAAGCAATGTGGTGGGCTACAAAGTAAAAGGGAGACTCTTTAGGGGATCTCTCTAAAATACATTCCTTTTAGGCCAGCTATTGAGCTGGGACATGAGTACCAAAAAGAGCTAGCTTGTCTTTGCAAACAGAAATAAGTACACACACAGAAATAAGTCTGGTATGAAAAAACAAGGCAAGATGTTGTGAGATCAAAGAGGCAAGCAGGGGCTAAATTTTGTTGCTGTAGACCCACTGGCCTTTAATTTAACAAATATTTTGTAACACCTTTAATATCCTGAAATGAAAGTCATAGCTAAATATAACCACACTCAGTGCTTCAACTGCAGTATAAAGGAATGAGGACTGTAATTTGTAATCATATATATTATTTCAGTATGCAAAGTGCTTTCTACACATATTCAAAACTCTGAAAAGTATTTTAATTCCCATTTTATACATTTTAATGCTGAAGCAGAGAGGCAATAAAAATGGCAGACTGCCTGGGTTTAAATCTATCAGCAACTTAAAGCTGTGTGACCTTATCACCCTGTAAAAATGGGAATTTATAATAGTACTTGCCTTCTAACATTGTTATAAGAATAGATTAGTTTATATTTACACACATCTTAGAACAATGTGTGGCATGTAGGAAGAACTATATAAATTCTTATTAATCAAATAAAACAAATGCAGCTAATAGGGGTGAAAATTGGGATTCTGACTGAGGTTTGGTGACTCCAGTTTCTCCCACTGCACACATCATTATACACGATATTTGTATGATTTGGGGGGTTTTTTGGTGCTGGGGATTGAACTGAGGGCTTTGTGCTTGAGAGGCAAGCACTCTAACCACTGAGCTAAATTCCCAGCCCTGTATTGTATTTTTATCCAAGAAATCTAATCTTTTAAATATCAAACTTATTTCTAAACATCTCAGTGTGCATACATGTAGTTGTGCAATTCAGTTTGGTACATGATTCAACTATAAGTTGAAGCACTAGAATTATCTACTAAATGTTAAGTGTTGCTACATATGCACAGGGTAAATACATTGTATAATATTAATCAATGCTTTTTATTTTTATTTTATTTTATTTATTTATTGTTTTTTTTGAGACAGGGTCTCGCTATGTAGTCCAGTCTGGCCTTGAACTCCTGGCGATCCTCCTGCCTCAGCCTTCCAAGTGCTGGGATCACAGGCGTGCACCACCACGCCTGGCTTTAATCAGCACATTTTTGTGGGGATTAAAAGTTTGATAACAGTACAGGCAAGCCATTCCACTAGAAAACACTTTGTATGCTTTAATTCATAAGACAATTAGATGACCCAGTTATCGGTGTGTCACTAGTTTCTGATTCATGTTTGAACATTAGTGGTTTTGTGGTTAATGTGTGATCACTGCATTGAAATAACATCTGTCTGATAGGTACATTTTCCTGTTCATTATCATATGTAAAGTCAGTGATAGACTATTAAACTTTTAACGATCATTCTTACTTCGTTTTAGATTTTATGTTTACAATAAAAAGAAACGCCTTGTCAACACGCCTTATGTGGATAACTCCTATAAATGGGCTGGTGGTGGATTTCTGTCTACAGTGGGAGACCTTCTGAAATTTGGGAATGCAATGCTGTATGGTTACCAAGTCGGGCTGTTCCAGAGCTCACATGAAAATCTTTTACCTGGATATCTCAAACCGGAAACAATGGTTATGATGTGGACACCCATCCCTAACACGGAGATGTCTTGGGATAAAGAGGGTAAATACGCAATGGCCTGGGGCGTGGTAGAAAAGAAGCAGACGTATGGTTCTTGTAGGAAGCAGCGGCATTATGCCTCCCATACCGGAGGCGCAGTGGGCGCCAGTAGTGTCCTGCTGGTGCTCCCCGAAGAACTGGATACAGAGACAATAGGTAACAAGGTTCCCCCAAGAGGGGTAATTGTTTCTATCATCTGTAACATGCAGGCTGTTGGCCTCAATAGCACTGCTTTGAAGATTGCCCTGGAATTTGATAAAGACAAGTCGGACTGATTCTTTAACATCACAGTGCAAAATATACATTTTGAAATATTAAAGTTCCAAAATACATGAGCTTTTTAAGAATAAATTTGTAATAGAATACAATGAATGCAGAAAATTATGTACCTCTAGCTGCTTAATTTTGTAACTGTCTCTTATTGTAGAACTAGATCTTTATACTCAGGGAAGTAGCTGCTGTTTCTACTTTTTGGTAAAAGTGTTAACTCTTGAAATAAAATATTCTGATAAAAACATGTACTTTTTGGATGTGCAATAGAAAAAAATCACTGAACAGGAGCCTTTGAATATTGACCTTTTAACCTAACAGCAGAAGCAAGATTATGAAAAATGGCTGGGCAAATTGGTGCATGTCTGTAACCCCAGTACTGAGGGAGGCTGAGGCAGGAGGATTATAAATTCAAGTCTTCTCTTGGAAACTTAACCAGACCCTGTCTCAAAAAAATACAAGGGACTGGGGAGGTAGATAAGTGGTAGAAGTGCCCCTGGGCTCAATCCCCAGTACCACACACACACACACACACACACACACAGACTATGAGAAATGATATTTTAGTTATCTATTGCAGCTTGAAAGAACAAACATTTATCATCTCCCAGTTTCTAAAGTTGAGAAACTGAGGAGTGATATAGTTGGGCCCGTCTGGTGCTGAGTCTGTAACTAGCTTGCTGAAGCCGCAGTGATCTAAAGGATTCTCTGAGACTGGAGGGAAAACACTTCCAGGATGGCTCACTCATGTGCTTGAGTCCCACAGATGGCGAGTGGCAAGAGACCTCAGTTTGTCACTGCATGGGCCTCTCTCGAGGGCTGCTTGAGTATCTTAATGTCAGCAAATGTATTTTATAAGCTAGCCTCACATGTCACGTACTTTTACATTCGCCCTGTTCTGTAGGTCACATGGGACCTGACAGAATGTTGGAGCAATTACCCCTTTGGGGTAGTTCCTTACATCCAGTAATTCAAGTAGAGTTCCTTCACTCTTAAGACCTATGAACTAAAGACAAGTTATTTGCTCCCCACAGGCACAACATACAGTGGAACAACAGGTGTAGGATAATTTGTCTAGACCTGTCAAGAAGTGCAGAAATGGAGGATGTTTGGGAGTCTATAGCAATTCTAAAAGCCAATGAGACATAAATTGGCAACTCCTTGATTAGTTCTCAAGGCTTGGGAATAATTCTTGGCTGTGTTCTCTGGACTCTTGGCTCTGCCCTCTGAGTTATTCTTGGTTCATGAATGGTAACGTGTTTCCAGCTGAGCAGTTTTTCTCAGCCTGTTTCCTGTTTGTAGAAATCTGGGGGTGCAAAGGCCTGTTTGTACTTTGTCCTTTTGGTCTAATTAGCAGTGTTTCTGCCAACATAGTTTTTTAAAATGTGAGTATTCCAAAAAATCTCATCAGCCTTCATGCCAGTAGACAAAAACTACTTCCCCAAAACCCTTCAAAATGAGTCTCTCTCTGATTTTGGATTAACTTGAGACCATGTTTTCCTGGAAGTACCCTAGATTTTATCTTTGCCTTGAAGCCATTTCTTAATTTTAACATCATTAGACATCTGAAGATCTGAGAATTTTAAAATACAATTATTGATTTCTTTTTTCATAATTCTTTGTTTACCTTATTCTCTCTTGTATGTTAGTATAAAGAGCAAGAAGAATCCAGGAGGCACATTCAGCACTAAGCCTGGAAATACCCTCTGGGTCACCCCGGCTCTTGAGGCACATTTTCTGCTTTCTGTACTGTAAGCTAAACTCTCTGAAACTACTAACATGAATCCTCTTTCCTTCAGTTTCCCAAGATTTTCTTTACTTTTCCTTAAAACCACAGATAGAGCATCCTCAAAGACCGTCCAACTTCATAAACAGTTTTCTTAAGGGCTCCTCAGATTTTCACCAATACTCTCCTCCAAATTCCAACCACTACTCTGTTCCAGATCCATATATATCTCATATAATTCACAGTTCACATACAATAAGTAACCCTTTGAATTTTAAAGTACATAAGAGTTTTTAGTATGTTCACAAGATTTTACACTCATTATCACTATCTAATTTCAGAACATTTTCACCCCATGAAAGAACTTTATACCCATTAGCATTTGCTACCTATTCTTTTCTCCCTCCAGCTTCTGGCAACCAATTGACTTTCTTTAGATTTGCCTATTTTGGATATTTGGTGCAAAGGGAATGATGTGTCTGAACTTTAGTATAGTGTGTATTAGTTACCCATTGCTGCATAAAACATTACCCAAAAGTTATCTCACAGTTTCTGTGTTTCAGACGTTTAGGAGCAACTTAGTTGGGCAGGTCTGCCTCAGAGTTTCTTGTAAGGTTGCAAACGATGTCAGAAGGGACTTCCATTTTCTGACGTTTCAGGAGGCTGGAGCCTCTGATTGCATGATGACTCACTCTTGTGGCTCTAGGCCACAGGCCTCTGTTCTTGCTGGGTTTTTGCAAGAGGTATCAGTTTCCCACCACATGGGCCTCTCCATAGGTCAGCTTGATTATGGTACCGCTTCCCTCAGAGTGAATGATTTGAAGATAGAACCAGGCAAAAGCCACATGTTCCTTATGATCTGTCCTTGGGAGGTCATATGGCATCATGTATGCCACATTGCGTTGCTCATGGAGACCAACCCTGATTCGGAGGAGAGGACTGTACAAAGGCTTGAATACCAGAGGTTGGACCTCCCTGTGGACCCTGTTGGCAACTGGCTCTGCAGATGGTTTTTTATGGTGTCAACATTAGATAAGTTGTTGTAACAGCCATAGATGGTATACTGGAGATTGTTAGCATGCCCCTGAAGTTAGAAAAACTCAGGCAGTAAAAGCTTTTATATACTCTAAAAAGAGGATTTTTCTGTAGTTCTTCACTTTTCACTTATAAAAGATGTCTCTGGGTTGGTTGAATTGTAAAAAACCAGCCCCTGGGAGCTTATTTCTTATTTCCTCTTCTTTCTGGCTTCTCCTGATCTCTAGTTCTTGTATTTATGTTTTTCAGATCAGTTCATGCCCTCTTTGATAAACATAAAAATGCCATGTCTTCCTTTAATATTATTTTAAAATTTAAATATGCATTGGATATTGTGATTAAAAGCAAATCAAATTACTGTAATTTTTAAGTGTGTCATGAACTGATACAGTGTTTTAATTCGATCATGTGATAGCAATATAAGTGGTTGAGCCTTTGCACATAGACCACAGACTGACAGACCAAATGTCTGGGGCCACCAGAGAGCTGCTATTTAAATGGGGAGAGGAGGGAGGAAGGGAAATGTGTGGTCCAGGAGAGGTGCAGTGTCGCTGAGCCATGGGTGCGGGAGGATCCACAGAGTGGGAAGAGCCCTGTGAATTTAGACTAATTTTTACTATTTTTTAGAATTTTTGCCAAAGCTCGAGAACTATGAACCTTCTCAGAAAAGGAGTCAACACACAAACATCAGAGGTTCACAGACCCCACCCCATTAAGACTTTGTCATAGATATTTTTATCATAATTTTTGTTACCTAATTCTGTCAGAAACAGTTTGGGTTTTTTTGTTTGTTTGGTGCTGGGAATTGAACTCAGGACTCTGCACTTGCGAGGCAAGCACTTTAACCACTGAGCTGAATCTCCAGCCCCTCAGAAACAGTATTCATAAAGCTCCACATCTCCCAAAGTGAGATCTCTCTGAGGTGACTGGCCCTTAATATTAGGGAAAAGCATGTTATTATTTTTTGGTTTTTTTGTCACCAAAACCCATAACCTGTCAAGATGCTCATTAGCTGAAAATGATTTGCTTTGCTTGTGTCAAACTGATCTTTTGTGAAAATTTATATGTATAAAACATTCATATGGCAAATAACCATATTCCCAACCTCTTCCCCCACCCCCAATACTAGGGATTGAAGCCAGAGACTTCTAAAACTTTTTTTTTTTTTTGACACAATCTAACCAAGTTGCCCAGGCTGAGCTTGAACTTGCAATTCTCCTGCCTCTGCTTCCCAGAGGGGTGGGATTACAGGTATGCACCTCCAGGCCCAGCACTAATACCCAGAATTTAAAATGTTAACCTTTAGTCAAACTTTCTTCATTTAAAAATAAAGAATAAAAGATAACAGATAAGGCCTAAGGCCCTTTTAACTACTGCCCAAAGCTCTACTTCTTTTGCCTAGTAGGCAAAGTGCCACAGGAACTGGGGTGTATCCTCCCACTTCATTGTTAGATTTTTCACAGCCACATACATGTATCCATGTCCAATACATAACATTGTTTCTTATGTTTGTACAAACTCATAGTATATTTGTTTTCTATATTCCTCAAACATTTTTGTAATCTGCTTAATTGGTAGAAATCCAGTGTATTGTAACTGCTGTAGAACGTTACATATCACAACCATACTGCACTATTCATTCTTTTTTTATGATTTTTACTGTAATACTCAGTGCTGTAAGGAATCATTTTCTTGGTTGATCCACATTATTGCTGCTCTTGTATGTCAAAAACACTTGAGGGCTGGGGATTTAGCTCAGTGGTTAAAGTGCTTGCCTTGCAAGCAGAAGGACCCGAGTTCAATCCCCAGCGCCAAAAAAAAAAACAAAACAAACAAAAAAAAAACACTTGAATATGGACAATTTTATATGGTTGAACCTAACTCTTACTTGTACAGCAACATCTTTTTGACGCCTTTACTATGTAATGAATGGTAAAATGGTATGATTTTTATTTCCATTTACTTGTTAATGAAGTGTAACATATTTTTGATGTTTTTGAAGTTTAACATCTCTGATGTCTTTACTATATAATAGGAAAATGGTATGATTTTTATTTCCATTTACCTATGTTAATGAAATTAGACATTTTAATATGTTGATCTGTCAATTGAATTCCCTTTAAATTTCCCGCTCACACTTATTCAGATCATGGAGAACAGAAACTTGTGAACACGATCATGGGTTAAAGAATGAGTAATTCTTGTAAATTCTGTAGTTCTCCCAAGGATACCCCCTTACTTAATGGCCACAATTTCTTCCCATTCCGTTGTGCATGCAGTTTTGCTACTGTTTCCATCCAAAGGTGGAGCTGTTTCTCCACTCCCTTAAAGCTGGCCTGGCTTTGACTTGATTTAACCCATGGAATGTGGTGGAAATAATGTTGCACAAGTTCCTGCCCTTTGGCTTTATGAGACCTTTAAGCTTCTGTCTGCCTTCTCTGAACACCACTCCACAGGTGTCAGATAAGGAAGCCAGACTAGCTTACTAGGGGACTGAAATGCCCCAGCTGCCAGACATGTGACTAAAACTATCTTGGGCTTTCCAGTCCAACTGCCCCTCCAGCTAAAGGCAGCCAGCCACAGGAGTAAACCTAAGTGAGATCAGAATAACCAATCAACCCACATAATCATGAAAAGTAATAAATCATTATTTTAAGCCACTAAATTTGAGGGTGGCTTGTTTTGCAGTAATAGTTAACTGTGCTCTGGTATGCTGATAAGGTGGGTAAATTTGGCGGGGGATAGAACTTGAAAGTACTTGAATAGAGAAGACCCCTTTTTTTAACCTCTTTTAGCAAAAAAAAAAAAAAAACAAACAAACAAAAAACCCCCACAAAACTCAGCACTTTGTATATGTGATCTCATTTTATCTTCAAAACTGCCCTACATAGGCATCGTGGCTCATAGCTATAATCCCAGCTACCTGGGAGGCTGAGACAGGAGGACTGCAAATTCAAGGCCAGCCTGGGTAACTAAGTGAAACTGTCTCAAAAAAGCAAGGAAACTGCCCCCCATCTTATTATATAGAAACTATTATCCTTTTCCCAAGGTCACAAACCATTAACCACTAGGACCTGTTTCAAACCCAGCTATATTTGACCCTAAAGCCTGTCCATTATGTATCTCTTCATCAATGCCAAAAAAGTCAAGCCTAGTGGCATGCAATTCTGTCAGTGCAATCTGGTAAATAAAATGTAACATAAAAATATATACCAGTTAGTAAATCGGGCTGCAAATAAATATACAACTTCCAAATTAATACACAGCTAAGCCAAAGATGACACAGTAGTCATGCTCTTATATACCTCCCCATTCTAAATATACAGTATGAAATAAAAAAGGTGAAAAGAGAAAATAAGACACTCATGAACACAAAACACAGGCAGGGCTGAGGCTGTCTTCTGCGTTCTGAATCGAGGTGGGAGAGGCAGCTCCAGTTTCTGTTTCTAGACAATCATCAACACTAAAACTGCTTTCCTAAGGAAAACTTAAAATGTAGGCTTTTAACTAAATCTGACAGACTATTCTTTTTTGGGGGGTAGTGTGCTGGGGATGGAACTCAAGGCCTTACTTAGCCTTTGCTAGGCAAGTGCCCTACCAGAGCTAAATCCCTAACCCCGACTATTCTAATTTCTAAAGTGAGGTTTTACTAGGCAAGAAAACAGTAGACCTGACAGAGTAGGGAGGAACTGAGCTAGAACGGAAATAAATTAAGAAAGTTTGCTATTTTGGTGTAAGTGATCATGGGTCAACAGCAAACACTCTGTCTTGACCGAAATTTTTGCCTTTATCTGTCATAACCCTAAAAGGTACATTCGGTCCTACTTCTAACGATTTAGAAAAGTTCTGAAAATCAAGTATTTAGGGCTTATATTCTTGAAATGAGACACAAACTAAACAGAATACATTTTAAAATGTTTAAACCAAATTCACATACACAGTGTAAATAAATGTACAAAATACTCTCATACACTTTAAAAAATGAAAAAGGATTTGTCCATAATCAAAACTTTATTGCAAAATTGACATCAAAATAGGAGATCATTGCTGTGCACCTTATAAAACCAAACACAATTACATTATCTTGGTAGATTAAGCAGAATTACTGAACTTATGATAAGGCTTTCTGTGAAAAAACAAATTCAGAAGTTGTATACATCATTAGTGTTGCTTTCTTCTAAATGAGCAACCTGCAAAGAAATCGTGACAGTATATTAAACAAAAGTTTATTTCATCTTTGATACAATTTTGTGGTAAAAAGTACACTTTATGTAAAAAAAAAATCAAGTTTTAGGAATATTAGATTAATACTGATATACAAATTACGTATCCTTTTATATCACAGATTTGCTATAATGAAATCTGGTATACCTCAGTATATTCTGCTATGAACATAACAGTCATTCTGGTTTCTCAAACAATAAAGGGGGTCTATTTAAGACCAAGAGTCTGAATACAATAGTTAAAACTGCTCTGAAGATACATTCTTAATTTTTAGGAACAATTCTGAGTAATTTTACCAAAAAAGTAACTTAAGTTTTTAGATCGGTTAGGAAAGCTACAGATGCACCTTTGAACCATCTGCCAGCATACGCACACAAAATTCCAAAATCATGACGTGAAGGAAGTTTCCTTGGGAGCAATCTTACTCTTCAATATCATATGTGGACTTTGTACTGAGATCTTAGCAGGCCACACCAAATACATCCTAGATCTACTGCTAATCCACTTATAACTCTTCCAGTAAGAACACAGAATTCACAATTAGCTTAAATATCACAAACGAATTTCATGGAAAATAATTGTAAATCTGCAAGTATTACTAGGAAAAACTACATACATACATAATTGTTTTTTTCTTACTGAACTAAAAAATTTAAAATTAATTTTTATATTAACCATTAAGTAATTGTTCATATAAATAAAACCTGTGGCATTTTAATTTACACATTATTTGCTCCTTAGCTGGTAATGATTTAAAAAAACTTAAATTATATATACAAAATACTTACAAGAGAAAATTTTAAATCCTATGATGTCAAAAATCCCTATGTCCTACTATATATAATTTCTTTTGCTTCCATTCTGATTTGTTTTTATTCCAAGCAGGGTAGGTGAACAACTACAAAAGAACTGGGCTCTCCAAACTTAGAAAAATGACAGATTTTTGCATAAACTTAGGCAACTGAACTGGACACCCTTTACTTAAAGAGCCCACAAGGAAAGATTTTAAAAATCACCGCCAGCTTAGAAAATCCCAAGTGACGGATATACCTTCTGTGAGTCTGGCCTTTCCTCCTGTAGGCTGGCACAGAACTGTGGAACAACCTACACAAAGAACCACTGTCTGAGCATGGCTGAAAACCGTGGTAATCTTGTAGCAACCTTACAAAAAAAGAAGGGGTAGTATTAAAAGTTAAAAGCAGATGAAATCACAGCACCTGTTCAATGTATTTCTGGTAATAAGTAATGTTTGACATATTTCCTGTAAAGAATTAGAAAGTTCACTGCTAACAGCAAGCCACGTATGTAAAATAAACTGTTCTAGTAGCTACCCTTTTAAACTTTACTGAATTTAGTATTTCCAAAATTTACCATTTCAACATGTAATTTAAGTGTTTTGGGCGTTTTTGCTTCAGTGCTACATCTTCAAAGTCCATTAACTATCTCTGCCCAGACTATCTCTGCACTTGGGCCACATTTCAAGTACTCAGTAACCACATATGACTAATGGCCACCACGTCAGGCAGCAGAGCTTTAGGCCGAAGAATCAACATATTTTTCATTGCATCATTATCTGAACAGCCTAGTGAGTCAAATATCATAGCTTCCTTGGATGCCCATCTCTCCCCCAACTCTGTTTCTACTATTGAGTATATACTATAAAACTACTGTGGTTGAGTATGTTATGAAAACGTCACTTATGACATTTCCAATTCTGTAACTGCACTTTTATTCACTAGAAGGTCCTAATGCATCTAAATTTACACACCAAAACAGCCATCTTTCTGGAAATTCCTCGTAGAAAAAAGAATTACGATTTGCAATTTTACCTGGACATTTTACATCCATAAAGTAAGAATTTGGACTTTGAACTAGCCGTTTCTTTTTATGTTTTTTCTTTTCCTCTTCCAAGGAAGGGTGTAGTAAATCTCTGGCCAGCTGAATTAAAAGAAAAAAAAAAGCATATTATTATTGCTGGAATTAAAGCACAATGCTGGCATATTTAACCAGCAAAATACACGGGCAAAATAGGACCAACAGTCACACTCAGCAGAAGCAACACTTAAGATGTTAAAGTTGTTATTTTTTTAATCTGGTAATAGTTTTCAATACTTCGTGTTCTCCTAGTCCCTGCAATCGGGCTGCATGGCGATCTGGACGCATATGGGTAAAGCTAATCCTGTTCTTTACTCAACTGAATAACAGACCTTAATAGAAACAGATCTGACAAGCTAAGCAAAACGAGACTGCGACGCTAGACTCGCTCCGCGTGGCAGCCGGCGGACAGACCCGAGATCACCCGCGCCAGGGTGGTTTCTGGCCATGGGGCTGCACATCCGATGAGACGAGAGGCCAGAGTGGGACCGCCCCGGACCGAATCGATATGTAAAGCAACTGCAGAGACAGTTTTAGAAGGAACCGAGCAGGACGTCGCTTCCAAAACAACGGAAGGGAGCAGGAATCGAAGCGAGAGAAAATCGAAAAAACCCGAACCCAAGCCCTGGGCAGCGTCCACGCAGACCCCAGAACGCGCGCGGGCGGGGCCGGGCCGGGCGGACCGCTGCCCGGGCAAGTCCGAGCACGCCTGCCTCGCTCGGGCGCCCCGCCGAGCCGGGCAGCGAGGGACGCGGCCGGGGGCCGGCCGTCCCGCGTGACCCCCGACAGCCAGAACGCCGGAAACAAGCCGGGAGCCCAAAGTAAACAACTCACAGGCATGGTGATCTCTCACGCCGGTCCCGACCACTCAGGCGACAAACACCACAAGCTGTTCGCACGCTATCTGGCGCTGGGCACAACTTCCGGGATAGAGGCGGCGGGGCGGAGTGGCGCTGGCCGTGGGGCGGGCCCGGCCGCTCTAGGCGCTCCTCTCGGTGGTGAATGGGTGGCTGGGTCCCCGTGGGGGCTGTTTCGCGAGTGACCCGGCGCGTGGGTTCAGATGACAGGCCTCGGGCGTCGCCCCGAGCAGCGGTGCTTTAACTGGCTGTGTGCGGGGCTGCAGGACCGCCCGTTAAGCCTGGTGGGTTTGCTCTGCAGTGGGCACACGGCGCGGCGCGACTATTCTCCTGTGTTCAAACACGGTATTATGCGAGTAAACCCCTGTAACCACAGCACTCTGGGAGACTGAGGCAGAAAGATCACAGGTTAGAACCCAGCCTGGGAAACTCTGCGACTTAGCAAGCTCTTTTCTTAAAACAGAAAGGACTGTGGATCAGTGTGCAGGCTCTGGGTTCAATCCCTAGTACCGCTAAGTGAGTCCCTGAATGATTAGCTATTAATGTGGGACAAGATTATGAAGCAGGGTTAGGGTTAGGTTTGGGCTTGTTTTCTTGAGGCCCCTTCCTACCCTCCGAGGGACAGCTTCAGAAAAGCAACAGGTGCCGCCGACAGCCAGATGTGAGGTGGTTTTGGTGTGGGGGGGGACAAGCTTAAATGAGGGGCACGTGTGTGATCGAAAGCTCAGAAACTCAGGAGACACTTCACTGGAAATTGTCCTAGGCAAGCACTCTACCACTGAGCTAAATCCCCAACCCTTTTGGAAATTGTCCTAAGGAGACCTCTAGTCACACTTACCACCTACCACCCAGATCTGTCGAAACATTCATCTGTCTGCTTCTGCTGTCCACCTTAGCAGCTCTCACTCAAATCAGCATTCGTGATTCTCCCCCTAATTTTTCACATGAACACCATAGCAAACATTCCTGTGGATAAGTCTGTGGGGATCCTTGATTATTTACTTAGGGTAAATTCCTAGAGAAGGAATCGCTTAGTCAAAAGCTTTGCCTATTTTAAGGTTTATTAAATAAATGGCCAAATTACCCTCTGAAAAAGTCAAACTAGTTTGTATTCCAGATGAAAAATATATAGAATCTATGTACATCTAAAATGTACCATTAAAATAAAATAAATTTAAAAAAAGAAAATATATGGAATTACCCACCCTCTTTTGCACCCTTGACAGTAGTGAGTATTGTGCTTTTGTCCTATCCCAGTCAGTGCAGAAGAACTATAGGTATTTTGTCTTATTTCACTGTTTTAATTAATGTTCCTCATCTGGCAATGCTGTTGGCTCTTTTCTGTTGGGATGGTCATCTATTTCTTCTTTATCCTTTTATACAAGGGATGTTAACCATAGATTATGTATGCTGTGAACATTTTCCCCAACTTGTTTCCTATTAAGTCTAGTTGTTGGTGATTTTTAAAACCCTAGGAACTTTATCATATTATCTGTTCACATGTATGTCATATCTATTGGTAGAAACCAATACTGATAGAAACTTTCTGATACTGTGTTTAGACAGGTCTTGGGCAACTAAGGGTCAACTAAATATTTGCTCATGCTTTCTTCTAATTTTTTAGTTGTCACACTTACTTCTCCTATTCTTTTTTTCTCCCCACCTCTGTTTTACTTTTTAACTAGCCAGGAATTTATTTTCAGCACTGGGTAGGCAGTCTCAGAGCAAGTTCTAATGATCAGGATTGATTAGTTGCTTTAAGTCTTTAACCAATGCCCAATAAGGTGGCAAAAATCCTTCACCTTCTGGAACACTCAGGCAGTCTGAGAAATAAAAAGCTAATGGTCTAGAAGATCTAGGCTCGATTTATCTATCAATCAGTCAATCTATCTATCCATCTATCTATTTGTTGACAGTGGCTTGCTGTGTAGTTTAGGGTGGCCTTGAACTCACTGTGTAGCTATGGCTGGCTTTGAACTTGCAGTGATCTTCCTGCCTCAGCCTCCAAAGTGCTGGGATTGCAGATGTGTACCACCATGCTCAGCTCTCGACTGCACTCACATATAACTCTGCCTTCTCTTCCAAAAGCTCAGTTTCTCCTAATTCATCCCTGGCCACTGTACTGATGGCAAATTAAGGGGCCTGCAGGCAGATGCAGGGTCCCAGAGTCCCTCTCCCTTGGTGGCTTGCTTCTCTGATCCCACAGATGGAGCTGCCCCTGGCTTCCCAAAGAGCCCCATAGTACCCACTGGAGCTGTGGCTACTGCCCTGAGGATTCCCCAGCTGTCCATCTGGCTGGGTCTGAGAAAGTGCCTCAGACACCTCCCAGGTGACACCTGGCTCCCTTCCCTGCCCAAGTGCATAGCAGCCATCTGTATGCCCATCTCCACGTACCACCTGCAGACCCTGGGAAAGTGCACTGGAGGCCACCAGGTTAGTTCCAGAATCCCAAGGAGCAGTTCTGGGTGGTAGATTCCCACCTTCCCCAAAACGAAGTCTCCAGAAGGAGGCTCAGCAGTTTAGTCTGGTTTTCGCAAAATTCGAAGCATGAGGTGGAAGCCCAGCCTAAAGGTATTTTTTCACCTGCTCCCTGTGTTTTTTCTGAGAAGCTCAAGAAAAATGTGCGTTGCCGGCAAATTCTACCAGAGCTGAATTCATCCTTCTTCCTTCCTCTCTCTGCCCGTTAGTGGGCTTCAAGGTGTCTGTGGCTTATTCTCTACACGTTCCTGGTATGAGTAGTAACTTTTTGTTCTCATTTTTTTGAGACAGGATCTTGCTATGTAGTTCAGGCTGACCTTGAACTCACCCTGTAGCCCAGGCTGGCTTTGGACTCTTGCCAGTCCTCCTGCCTCAGCCTCCCAAGTATGCCACCGTGCCCAGCTCTGGAGCAATTTCTGAAAGGCTGCCTTTCTTCTGCATGCCAGTTCTCCAATGGAGGCAGAGCCTTGTCCCCAAAGCAACAAACACAGGGGCTGCAACCCATCTGTCATCTATAAGGATGCCTGACACATTTAGACGAACTCTTGTTGGCCAAGGGGTCAGACTGTCAGACTCAAACTCTGGGGTCATTTTTTTTTTCCTGCACTGGGAATTGAACCCAAGGCCTTTGCACAGGCTACATCCCTGGTCTTTTTTTATTTTTTGAGACAGAGTCTCACTAAATTGTCTAGTTTGGGCTTGAACTTAGGATTCTTTGGCCTCAGCCACCTGGAGTGCCGCGATTACGTGTATGAGCCACTGTGCCCAGCTTATTGTCTTTATTTTCTATGCCGATTTAATTCCTGACTGAAGTTGAGCCTCCATGGAGCTGGGCTGGAAATTCATTTCAGCTCATCAATGGGAACCATGCTAGGATTTCTGCATGCATCGCTCACCAGGTCTGCCTTCCATCCTTCCTGCTTCTCTGCATCCAGGAGGCTGACCCATGGCTATGCTGTTTCCTTGCTGTCTGGTTTCTAGTTGGGTCCGGCCAAGCGGAGGCGTCAGTAGGAATCAGAGGGCAGACAGAAGTAGTGTTGGGGTGTTTATTCCCCTGAGTCCATCCTCGATTGGCCATTTTCTCCCGAGTGGCTATTTCTCTTGTGGGAACAGTTGCTTCAGGGACACCTTTCCTGTAGCTCTCGTGGGGTTCCCTTCACCGCTTCCTTCCCCCTTTCTTCCTTTGTATGGAGGGTTGGCGCTTCACTAGTCTTTGCTGTTTCCATTAACCCTGGGCCAGCTATGTAAAAAACCTCTTTCATGCAAGTCCCTTCCATCATCCCTTTGAGTGGGCCGTCTGTAAGCTGCCAGGACCCTGATGTAGGAACCCCTGCCAGGATCCCCCCCTTTACCCTGGAAGGCTTTGCAGATGGGGATCCATCTGCTTCTCAGTCATCAATCTAACCAGCTCACCACAGGAATGGCCCTTGTCCCTGCCTGTGGGACCCTTCGAGTTCAACAGGCTGTGATTCCTCTTGTCTTGTGCTTGAAAGGTACACGAGAGTACTACAGAGATGACAACAGACCTCGCCACGCAGATCCATGCCGCTTTTTAGACCAGAGCATTGGGATCACCAAGTAACTTTATAAAAATATGGGTTCTCAGGCCCCATCCCAGGTCAGCTAAATCTGAAGCTAGATTTTACCAAGATACATGTGAACGTCCCAGTGTGAGAAGTTCTAGCCTAGATACACCACATTCTTTCTTTGTGCAGTAGTAGAGTCCAACCCGAGAGCCTCATGCATGCTAAGCACACGCTCTCCCACCAGGCTGCACCCCCGGCCCCACATGGAGTCTTCCTCCCTGACAGTGGGGCTGTCTGGAAACCAGGACCCAATATCCTGCTACTCAGTGGGAAGAAATCAAAGCTACTTCTCTAGGATGCAGCAGTTCAGAAGCACCCTTCTTTCCCTGCTCCTCCAAGATGACTTGCTCACTTCAGCAAATCTTGTTCTTCTTTACCATGTCCAGGAACCCTTTAAGTGAGTGATACACAAACTTGGTCACCTGTTAGAATCAGGTCTCTGGCCTTCTCCTCATGTCCCCTGCTATTGCTTCCTACAAATCCCTCTCTATCTACCTGAGTCTCTTGAGAAGAAAGGGCGCTGCTGGCACAAGGCGTTCCCTCAAATTTCACTGTATCTCGGCAGCTCACAGTGCAGATGCTTTATGACAGTACTGAGGACAGCATATGTTTATGCAAATGTAATCGCTCCCTTTCTGAGCTCTTATTGCCTACGCTAGTCGCTACATAATCACTGCTGTCTTCTGTGGGCTTTTGTTTTTATGCTTTTGACTGATATTTCACTTTCCCTGTATCTATGTCATCTTTTCCCTAAAAGTCCACGGGCCTTTTTTTTTTTTTTTTTTTTTTTTTTTTTTTTTTTTTTTTTTTTTTTTTTTTTTGGTGGTAGTACTGGGAATTAAACCTAGGACCTTGCACATGCTGGGCAAGGGTTGTGCCACTGAATTACATCCTCACTCCTTTATTTGGTTTTGAGACATGGTCTCATTAAGTTGCCCAGGCTGGCCTCAAACTTGCCATGCTCCAGCCTCAGCCATCCTAGTAGCTGAAATTGCAGGTGTGCACCACCATGCCAGGCCCACAGGCTTCTTGAAGGTCAGGGTTTGGTCTCATCTCTCCAAATGGCTAGTACTAATCCTTCCACGAATATGGCAATCAAGCACCAAACTCAGCACAATTGACTTCACGGTCATTCTTGAGGACTAACACTTCTGTCCGGCTCATTTAGAACACTTCCTTTCTAGTCACACTTTTACGAGGTCTTTCTAGACTCATGCCTCTGATCTTTCCTGTGTCTCCCTTTGGTGTGATGAAAACACCAAAGACTGCTAAAATCTGGCTGAGCCCCAGTTTAACTTGCTTCTAAAACCGAGGAAATAATGTGAGGTCATTTTAGGGTTAATGAAACATTGTAGTGAGCTGTGCTGCTTCTTCCCTGGGAAAGTATATACAGGCAAAATAAACGAAATGCTTTCTGTTTTTCCCTGAGATAAAAGCTGATTACAAGGCTAGTGGTTAAAAGGCTCAAAGTATTAAGAAGAATGGTGCTCTATTTATTCACATTGAAAAATTTATTCAACTATTTATGGAATGTCTGCTATATACAAACCAGTAAGCCACGTAAACCCTGTTTCTTAGGGGCACAAAAACTTTAATGGCTACTTAACCTGTCTAAGTTGTTTATCTCTAAAAATGAAAATGTTTCTACTATTTCTTAAGGTTGTCTAAAGATAAAATAATGCACAGTGTGCTGCACGTACTCAGTAAGTGCCAATTCTGGTTCCGTGGGTTTGTAGACAACAAAGAAATCAGTCAGCTCTGGGAGTCCTGGACCATTGGTGATTTCCCTCGTGAGAATCTATAAGATGCAGCATCTTTACAGTAGTCCTGCCTAAAGGAATATTGCCAACATAGTCCCTCTGCAGGAAACACTTGCTGGAGTCTTGTTACCTTTAAATCAAAACCTGAGAGATTGTTCTTTCACAATCCAACAGGTGGCACAAGGAGCTAGTTTTGCAGGACAAGTGCCGGCCGGCCGGAGCCTTTGCTTCCTATTTCAGGGGCGCTTTTGTCTTGGGAGTGTGTTCCTGTCTGTGACACAGGGGCTCCCCAAGTAGCTGCACATAAGGGGCAGCTTGATACACAGACCATGGTTATGACAGGCTTTGCTAAAGAAAAATATGTGGCCCAGAAGGCAGTCAAGTGAGTCTAGCGGTCGCCAAGTATTTCATTTCACTCTAAGCATTTAGTTTATCTGCAGCTAGTTAATTAAACTACTTAAATTCCACGTTTCTCTTTCATGACAGTTACATAGCATTGGCTCCACGTATGCTTTTTTATACAGACTCAGGGTCCAAAAATCTAGGGGGATTTATGAATTGTTATTATTATTCTTATTATGATGTTTGTGTGTGACAGGGTCTCCCTATGCAGTTCAGGCTGGCCTTGATCTCACTATGTAGCCCAGGCTGGCCTCAAACTCTTGGCGATCCTCCTGCCTTAGCCTCACAAGTGCTGGGATCACAGGCGTGCACCACCACGCCTGGCTGCCTTGTTATTATGAATAGGGGAGTTCTGTAGAATTTGGGTGGCAGACTCAAGCCATGGACTTGGTAAGTGGAACAGACTAAGGACACATGTGCTGATCTGTAGTTTTTGCTGATTTCTTTAGTGTTAATATTCCCACCACAACTATTTTCCTTTGTAGGGAATTGGAAAGAGATGAATGGCGTCTGCTCAGGCAATGCCCGGGTCTTAAGGAATATTCCCTCATCACCAGAACTGCTAACAGAATATCCACTCGACACTTTGGGGCTTCCTTTTTTCTATCCTGTGATCGGAAAGCAGGGACGAGGGTAGCTGTCCAGGCAGGAGCTTAGGGTCAAAACGCTTGCCTGGCAAGCGCGAAGCTCTCTATTTGAAAAAGTGGGGGCAGGGAAAATGAAAGAAAAATAGGAGAAAGACTGGACTGCAAGCTGGGTGTGGTGCCACTTCCCTGTAATCTTAGCACTTGGGAGGCAGAGGCAGGAGATTTGTGAGTTTGAGGCCAGCTTGGGCTACATAGTAAGACCCTACATCGAAAAAGAAAAGAAAAAAATACTATTATCTTGATCCACAAACTAGATGATTGATCAGGAGGAAATAAGAGTTGACCTATCTGATGGCTTTGCCTGCCTCAGCAAGGTAGAATATGAGTTCTATAGTGTTGCCTTTAGACTTGTTAATCATATAGTGAGTGCAGAATTTCAGGTTAGGAAGGGACAGTCCACTCCAATTTTAGACAGCTTAGACAGCTCAGTTGTTCCTTCTGTTACATCAGGGTCTGCTTGCTTCACTTAAATTCACCTATTGTGGTCCTGACCCAAGGAGGGAACACAGAAATACAAAATCCCGGGAGCTAACCAGAGAGGGCATTTCATCTCCTCTTCCGCTTGATTTCTGCAGGATGAGAATCACAGGCTCCTACAAACAGCATTTGCAGTTTCTCATTTCTCTGGACATGGTGGCTTTTGCCCACATAGCTCTTAAAAATAAGTGTATTGCTGCTCAGGATAAAGAAACCATGACTCACCCTGTTCCAATCATCATCTCTCACTAAAATCCTAAGTGTTTTTAACTATTATTAAACCTCTTATCCTTCCACTGTAATTGCATTTTTTAAGAAATCTAACTTCAGTAAATATACTAAATTCACTCTTTCAGGGGATGAGTTCTCTGGTGTGTGAATTATTTCTCAGTCAAGCTGTTAAAAAAAAAATCTAAGTGCAAGAAAGAAAGGTGTATTTAATTAAATACCTTCTAAACTTTGTCAGGTGTTTAATCTTGTATAATCTTTCCAATAATCCTTTTGAGTTCTAAAGAAATTAAGAAACTTGCCCAAGTGTAAGAATAAGGATTTGAACCCGGGATTGCTCACATGCATACATTCCACCATCTCCACACGGCCTGGTTTTCGCCCCTCGAGTGCTGGGAGTTGTGATAAGTGCCCAGGTGAGGTCAGTGGGAGGGGCTCGGCCTCGCAGACAGAACTGTGGGGCCACATGGACCCTAAGAACAGTGGCGGATGATCTGGAAGCTGAGAGAGAGAATCAGGGTTAGAAAGATCTAGCAAGCAGTAAAAGTAGGCGTCTCATTGGTAACCCTAAGGAAGCAAATGTCATTATTGGCAGTGAGGGAAGTGGAGATTGCCGGGTAGCAATGTCTCAGCGAGGGTTCAACGGAGCCTGTGTTTCAGATGTTTTACCTGGGGAGGACAGACGTAAGCAAATTAGACAGCTGACTTTGGATTACAAAGCCCAGGGATCAAGGACTTGGCTCATACAACAGGGAATCCGAACCATGACAGCCCAGAAATCTGAACCTGCACATCTGATCAGAGCAGGCAGAGTCACAGGGTAACCTAACTGTGCCCCGTGAACTGCGAATCAGCCCTTCTCAAAGCCTTCAGTGAGTCCCAGGATTTGCCTCTGAATCTGGGGCAGGGCCGCACCTACAGATGAGTGTCAAATGCCCCAGGAACGGGACTGACCGATTGTTAGAGGGATTGGCAAGATCAGTACCTCTATTGTTTTGTTGTTGCCACCTGCAGCAATAACAGCAACATACACATAACCTTGTAGAGACATTCCATGTTAGACAAAATTCTAGGTCTACCATCAATAATGCTGCCCACTTCCCTACTACACAAGAACATGTATCACGAAGTAACTAAGAGAACATTGCTTCAGGACAGCCATCAGTCTGCTGCATCTCATCTAATCATCAGCAAAGATGACACAGTATGCCTGTCCGATGCTGACAGAGCAGTGTGATGAGACCGCAGGTGGGCGGCCACAGGCAGACCCTTCCTGTGCTGCCAGGAACGCTGGCTTAGTCCTCCCTCCCCCGCCCACTCACTCGGCCCAGGCTCCTTGGGTTTCAAGTAACAGACATCTCACACTTGCTTGAGCTGAAATGACCAGGGTCCTGGACGTGGGCCAGGGCAGGAAGGGCAGCTCAGCCCCACAAGGGAGGAAACAAAGCCCTGAGAGGCCACCGGGGCTGGAGACGACTATGTTCTTGCCACCTCAGTTTTTCTCTGGGGGCGACCTACTTTCTCCTCCCTCCTTTTTCCTGATGCTGCTTCAGTCTCCTCTCTCCACAGCCCAGTTTCCTCTCCCTCCCACGGCACATAATGAGTATGGCCATGCCAGCCCCTCTTATGTGCTGTCCTAGTTCCAGGGCCATTTGTAACTGACCAGAGGCCTGTGTCCCAATTCTAGACACCCTGGAGAGAGATTCTGCATGTCTCAGCTTGGGTCAGAAGTGTCTACCCCAGTCCTCTGTGGCCAGGGCAGCAGGGGCACTTGGGGTGATAGCCCCCATCGGAGGGGCTTGGGAAAGGCCGCATCGGCTACCTGGAAACCCTACATGGTGTCTGCTCCCTCCTAACTATTGTCATTGCTGTCTGTGGCCCTGCCATGGATGGCTCTAAATCATCCCCTTCAGGCAGCCTCACTGTTGCTCTGCCTTCTTCCTATAACACAGAACATAGATTAGACATAGTTTGTTAACTGAAAACATTCTCTCCATAAATTTCAGCCAACTGGTGATCAGCGTCTTCAACAGAAACATTTCTTCCTGTAGAATAATCATATCTGGACACCATGCGTGGAGAGGAGCAGCCTTTAAACTAAAAACATACCGAGTACATGGGGACCAAGTGAGTTTTTACAAGAATCCGCATGTGCCTGGCAGTATATTTTACAGCCAACCAAATTACTATGCGTAATGCGCAAGTAATTTGTTGGCAAAAGTGTCTTTTTTCTTTCTTTTCTTTTCTTTTTTTGAGGCAGGGTCTCGCTATGTAGTCCAGGCTGGCCTTGAACTTGCAGCAATCCTCCTGCCTCAGTCTCCCAAGTACTAGGATTACAGGCATGTGACACCACACTGGGCTTGCAAACTGTCCTTTAAACAGCCCTCACATTACATCTGAATAAGAACTGTCTTATATATACTCGTTCAAGTGGCCAAAGAATAAAAGCTGAAATTCTCCTGTTGGATAAGGGAAAGGAGAAAATCTGGAGTTTCTGACATAAATGGGTTCCTGCTTTGGATTTGTAAGATGGCTTTAAGGGAAGTGTGGGACAGGTTGTCAAATCCAGCATGTTGTTAAATGTTTCCAGGCTCTGAGAGCCACTAAGACCCCTTGCCTTACGATCTCTAACTGGGGAAGAAGACAAGGATAATATCACCCGCCCACTTATTTTGTGCCAGGCATTGTGCTAAGCACTTCACATAAATTATCTCATTTCGTCTTTATGACACCCCTTGGGGTAGACAGTACTGGCATCCCCATTTTACAGATGAGGAAATTAAGGTATGGAAATTAAGAACCATTCCTAAGGTCTCATGAATGGAGTCTTGGAAAACCAACCAACTTATGTCTGGCTGCAACTAAAGACTTGATTTTAATCAATACATTGTATTTAGGTCATCCGATGAAAGTTTTCTTTTTTGAATTGAAAGTGTAGCTCCCTAATGGATAGTAGCCTTCCTATCATTTTCATTAGGCCTTTTCATTTTCATTGTACAGTATTTGAACAATTGGTACATGTGTGTGTGTGTGCCTTTCTCCTATAAAGCGTGCCTGTCTCCTATAAAGAAAACATGGGTGTTGAGGGTGATATAAAAATGATCAACCCAGCACTGTGGGAGGCTAAGACAGGAAGATCTTAAGTGTGAGTCCACCTTGGTCAACTTAGCAAGACCCTGTCTCAAAATTAAAAATGGGCTAGGGGTCCATCCCACTGGTGAAAGGCGCCTCAGTTCAATCACCAATATTGGGTGGGAGGAAGGATTAAGATCCCCTTGGGCTTTTCAGGGAACTTAAAGTCATCTCATTTTAAGGAATAGACTGTATGAGCATGTTTACAACACAACACTAAATATGATTTGCTATCCTAGGAACACTGGGTAGATAAGGGGAAAAAGCAGCACATCCACTAAGTAAATAAAGTTGTGATTTTCTGCAAACGAATGCTAACGGATGAATCCCATGAGAGAGGCGGAATTGCCATGTTAATGAAAGTAGCAGTCTGTTTGCAGGCAACATTCTCAGGACTGGTGTGACCTCTGGAAAATCATGTAACTTGTCTTTAAATGAATCATAGACAGGGACCCCCTAAGAGTAAGGTAAAGACTTTAAAGGAGGGAACAGCTCCTAGACACACTGATCTTTGCCGTGCGTTCTCAAGCAATACTGTCCCTGAAGAAGCACTATGAATGTGAACTCTCAGCCAGCAAAACAAGGTGGCGATGATAAGAAGAGATGTGGGGGGTCTTTGGTGAGACCTCTCCGCTCGGTGTGATGCTTGAGGTCTCAAGGATCTCTCCAGAATTGTCTGAGGAGTAAGTCGATGCACTTTCTCCCCTGCCCCGCCCCGTACTCTGATTGCACAAACCAGTCCGTCGCCTGCCAGGAGCTGGTGCCAGGGGCTCTCGCTGTAGCTCGCTGGCCAGACATCTGAGCTGTGCACTGATTGCAAGCTTCTCCTCCACTCCATTACCAAGCCCTGCTTTCTGTCCAGGTACTGCGGCCCCTGCTGTGCTCTCCCGAACCCCTGAACCCTGCAGTCAGGACTTAGAGGCTTAACTGTGGCAGCAGAAAGCAGGATCCACTTCAAACTTAGCCAGCTTCAGATAAAATAGCTTTAATGCTCCTTTTCATTTATATACAACTTTACATGACAAAGCGCACCACAGTCGTCATTAATTAAACCTGCCACTCGCTGCCCTCTGAAGTAGGCCTGAATTAGTCTGCTCATTTCACAGCTGACAAAACAGATAGAAAGGCTTAGAGGTTTGCTGCAGTGAAGTGGTGTTCAACCCAGGAAGCCCAGCCCTATTCACTTTCTGGTTCATTCTTCTTTGCCTGGAAGAGGCTTTCAAAGTGCCCAGCTCTTAACTCTATACAGCTTAAGGAAGTCAACCGGGAAACGGAATTTGGCAGGGCAATAGCAGCAGTTAGACCGGAGCATCAGTGTGAGGCTTGAGTTGTTTGAACTTGGCCACGCCCTATTTTTCTGGTTCTCAGTGGATATGAAACACGTACGCCATAGTCTCTCCCCTCTGCTCAGGGATCAGAAGGAGGATGTTGGGACCTAGTTGGAAAGTTGCTTCAGAGCAGTGCTACATTTGACCCGGTGGCAAAGTGACTCATCCGCTACCCACGGTTCCTCCTCATTGCCAGATCCTTACTGTGGGCGGATTGTACCTGTGAGTTTTCCATCCACAGATTCAATCATCAATCAGACTGTTTTTGTCATTATTCCGTAATACAGTATAACAACTATTTAATAGCATTTATATTGTATAAAGTATGATGAGTAATCTAGATATGACTGGGAGTGTACAGGAGGAGGTTATATACAAATACTCTGCTGTTTTATATCAGGGACTTGAGCATATGCATATTTTGGTGTTACAGGGTCACCCCAGGCCCAATTCCTCCATGGATACTAAGGGATGAGTATATATTAAAATTCTCAAAATCCAACCTGTTCTAAGAGCAGATCCATTTCACATTGGTGGGGCCTGGGGCAAAAGTAAAATGAAGGCCAGACCCACTTATGTTTAAATATTTAAAAATTGGGGTTGGAGATTTAGCTCAGGGGTAGAGTGCTTGTCTAGCTAAGCACAAGGTCCTGAGTTCACTCCCCAGCACCAAAAAAAAAAAAAAAATTGGAAATTATAGTTGAAGTTTTTTGTTTTGTTTTTTTTTTAAATTTTATTTTAAACCAAGAACATGTATTGGTACATTCTACATACAATGGTCACATTCATTACATTAATTCTGTACCTATACATGATGTATCTTGGTTCTCCCCCCTCTCCCCCCCTCCCCTCTGCACCCTCCCTCCCTATTTACAGCAGGTTCATTTATCATTTTCCATATTTTCCCTTTCCCCTCT
>PVJO010020989.1:0-30934 GCA_004026905.1 Hystrix cristata | reverse complement strand
CTGGGAAGATCCCCAGTAGGGGAATAGCTGGGTCAAATGGAACCTCCAGTTGTAGTTTTTTGAGGAATCTCCATATTGATTTCCACAGTGGCTGGACCAGTCTACATTCCCACCAACAGTGGAGGAGTGTTCCTTTTTCCCCACAGCCCCGCCAGCATTTGTTATTGGTTGATTTTTCCATATACGCGGTTCTTTCTGGGAGCTGGTTTGTTTTTGAGGCATCCGGATGAGTGTTAGACCATGACATAAAGCCGGGGCGGTAGGGTGTGAAGTAAGATGCCCCTTGCCATGCTGTATGGATTAAGAAACTTCAGATCATGGTGTTGGAACAAGATAATGGGTCTACAAACCTGTGCCTATGGGAACTGAACCTCAGAGAGCAAAGCAGGGGACAAGGGACTCCAGGAAGTGAGGCATGATGTGGATAAGCGAGGAGAGAAAATTAGGCTTTGTAGATGGGGAAAGCTGCAAATGGATCAGGGTAATGGTTGGCAAATGAATCTGACAGCTGTTCCCAGAGAGTGAGAAGTGAAGTCAGGAAAGCTTTATAGACAGTTTCCAGAGAAGCCCAGTTGGGAATCAACTGGCAATAAACAGATTAGGTTTGAGCTAGAACTGAGGGTAGACTGGGGTAAGGAGCAGTGTCTATTGGAGCGAGGATGGTGGGAGAGCCGGTTGGTTTGAGCCTTACATTTAGACTTTTGACTTTACCTCCAAATGGGGTTATATATGAAGTCATTTGGTGACATTGGCAGGTTTGAAAGAAGATAATAAAGTTTCAACTTTAAAAACATTTCTGAGCTGGGCAGGGTAGTGCATGCTTGTAATCCCAGTACTTGGTAGGCTTGGGGCAGAAGGATGATGAGTTCAAGGCCAACCTGGACTACATAGCAAGATCCTCTCAATAAACCGAAACCAAAACAACAACAAAATGGGGCGTGTGTGTGCATGTGTGTGTGTGTTTAGTGCCCAGTAACCCAAGAACTGTAAACTCTGGAGTCAGCCGCCTTTTGTCTGACTCTTTTCTGCACATTACTAGTTGTGTGACCTTGGTCATGTTGGTTAATCTCCCTATGCCCTAATTCACTAATTTATAAAATGAGAGTAATAATTTTAGCATTTTTAAAAGTGGAGTTTGGTAATGTTAAATACATTCACTGGCTCTGGAGGAGCTGGAGCAGGGTGAGGTGCTGGGGCTGGAGCCTGTATGGCCCAGGAAAGAGCGTGTTCCTGGGCAGGAAGTAGGGGAAGCCACGCCCCCACCCAAGGCTTGCCCCTGTTCTGCGGCCGACCCTGAACTTCGGGTTAGACCTGCTAGAGATCAGTGGCTGCCAGAACCTGTACTTCTATTGGCAGGAGTTTGTAAATGAGGTGGTGTTTGTGGTGGTCTTGGCTGACCGGCTGTGGCTGCCCTCGGCCTGACAGCAGCTACACAATTTGCTAGGTAGAAAAACCCAACCTGCCTGTCTTGGTCAGGGCCAATAAGCAGGACATAAGGAAGCCATGAATGTGGTGGAGGTGCAGCACGAGCTGGGCCTGCAGGCCGTCAACAGCCAGCAGGTGGTTTTCTTCTTGGCATCCAAGGCTGCCCATAGAAGACTTGTTTTGAAGAACCTGGCACTGAGTGAGTTTGAAACGGCCCTTGGAGCTGCTATGTGCATTTATTTTGTATCCTGCTACATTGCTGAATTTGGTTGTTAATTCTAGGAGTCCTTTGGTGAAGTTTTTTGGTTGTTCTATGTGGAGGATCATACTATCTGTAAATAATGATACTTTGACTTTGTCCCTTCCTGTACATATCCCTTTTATTTCTTTCTCTTGCCTGATTGCTCTGGCTAATGTTTTGAGGATGATGTTGAACAGGAGTGGTGATAATGAACATCTTTGCTTTGTCCCTGATTTTAGAAAGTTTTCAGTTTTTCCTCATTTAATATGATGTTGGCAGTAGGTTGATCATAAATGGCTTTTATCATAAAGGTCTTTATATAAAGACCTTCTATCCCTACTTTCTTCAAGTTTTTATCTGGAATGGATGTTGGATTTTATCAAAGAGATTTTCTACACCTATTGAGAATCATGTGGTTTTTGTTCTTGCTCCTGTTTATGAGATGAATTACCTTTTACTGACTTATGTATGTTGAACCATCCTTGCATCTCTGGGATGAAGCCTACTTGGTCATGGTGTATGATCTTTTTGATGATTTATTGCATCTGTTTGCCAGTATTGTTGTTAAAGGTTTTTATATCTATGTTCATTAGAGAAATTGGCCTATAGTTTTCTTTTTTTGGTTGGATCCCTGTCTGCTTTTGAAGTCAGGATGATGTTAACTTCCAAGAATAATTTGGGAAGTACTCCTTTCCTCCCAATTTGATTAAAAAATTTGAAGAGTATTGGTGTTAAATCTTTCCTGAAGTTCTTGTAGAATTCAGCTGTGAATCCATCAAGTCCTGAACTTTTCTTAGTTGGTAGTTTTTATTTTTTTTTTAACTACAGTTTCAATTTCATTGCTTGTTACTGGATTGCTCAAGATTTTGTCTTCTTGTTTCAGTTTTGGCAATTCTTATGCATAGGAATCTCTCCAATTTTGGGCATATGTTTTTGTGAAAGTAGTTGCTAATAATTTTTCTCAGTTTTGGCAGTGTCTGTTGTGGTTTAATCGTCCTCATTTCTAATTGCATTGATTTGTGTCTTTTATTTTTTTTGTGGATTAGCTAAGGGTTTGTCTATTTTATTTATTATTTCAAAGAATCTTTAATACATTTATTCCTTGCATTGGTTTTTTAGTTACCATTTCATTTATTTATGCTCTAATATTTATAATATCCTTCCTTGTACAAAGTCTGGATTTAGAGTATTCTTGTTTTTCTAGGCTCTTGAGAATGCATTGTTAGGTTATATATTTGAGCTTGTTTTTTTTTTTGTGGTATTCACAGCTATAAACTTCCCTCTTCACACTGCTTTCAATGTGTCCCACAATTCCTAATATGTTGTACTGGCATTATTGCTTAATTCTAGGAACCGTCCTATTTTTTCCTTAATTTCCTCTGTGAGTCATTGATTAATCAAGTATGTGTTATTTACTTTCCATGTATTTGCATAGTTTCTGTGGTTTGTTTTGCTATTGATTTCTAGTTTCATTGCACTGTAATCTGTTTATATGCGTGGTAAAATTCAAATTCTTTAACAGTTACTGAGCCATGTTTTATTACCTAGTATGTGGTCTATTTTGGAGAAAGTACCATGTGCTGCTGGAAAGAATGTTATTCTGTTGTTGGGTAGAACATTTCATATGTATCTTTTAAGTCCATTTGTTTAAGGTTTTGATTTAATTCTGATATTTCTTTTTTTAATTTTTATTTTTTTATTTTTTAACCAAGAACATGTATTGGTACATTGTACATATATTGATCACATTCATCATGTTTGTTTTGTACCTGTACATGGTGTCTCTTGGTTCTTGCCCCTCTTCCCCACCCCTCCCTTCTGTTCCCTCCATCCCTATTTACAGCAGGTTTATTCACAATTCTCCATGATTTCCCTGTCCCCTTTCTTTCCATTTTTTCCTTTCCTGCTTTTCCCCTTCCCTCTTTCTAGTACTCCTCTCCTTTGTATATTATCTTCCTTTTGTATAATAACTATTACACCACTTTGTCCTTATTTACAGTTATGGTTTCTCATATCAGAGAAACAATTCGATGTGTGCTCATGAGTGTCTGATTTATTTCCCTTAATAGTATCTTCTCAAGGAACATCCATTTATGTACAAATGACTCTAGTCTATCTTTCTTTATGGCGGTGTAGTACTCCACGGTGTAGAAAAACCACATCTTCTTTAGCCATTCTTTAGTTGTTGGGCATTTAGGCTGCTTCCAAGACTTAGCTATTACAAATTGTGTTGCTATAAACATGGCTGTGCATATATCTCTGCGGTATGACAATTTTAATTTTTCTGGGAAGATCCCCAGTAGGGGAATAGCTGGATCAAATGGAACCTCTAGTTCTAGTTTTTTGAGGAATCTCCATACCCTAACCCTAAACATTAAAACAGAAATGCTAAATTTACTGGAGTATAGAATAGGAAGAACCCTTGAAGACATAGGGGTTGGAAAAAAATTTATGGACAGAACCCAGACTGCACGGGGAACAATACAAAGAATCAGTGCTTGGGGCCACATGCTATTAAAAAGCTTTTGCACAGCAAAAGAAATCACCAATAGAGCAGGACGAAAAGCCACAGAATGGGAAAAAATTTGTGCTAGCTATCCATCAGACAAAGGTCTAACATCTAGAATATATAAAGAACTCAAAAAAATTAAACCTCCCTAAAGACCCAATCCAAAAATGAGCATCTAAAATGAATAAACATTTCTCAGATGAAGAAATAAAAATGGCAAATAAATATATGAAAAAGTGTTCAACATCACTAGTCACTTGAGGGGTGCAAATCAAAACAACGTTAAGATTCCATCTCACTCCAGAAAGAATCACGGCTATGAAAAAAATCAACCAACCACAAATGCTGGAGGGGCTGTGGGGAGAAAGGAACCCTCCTCCACTATTGGTGGGAATGCAGACTGGTCCAGCCACTGTGGTAATTCTGATATTTCTTTGTGCATGTTTCATTTAGTTGGTCTATATATTTGTGATAGTGGGGTATTGAGGTTTCCCACTAAAACTGTATTAATGCTTATCTGATCTTTTATGTCTATTATTGTTTGTTTTATGAAATGGGGTAAACTGTGGTTTGGTGCATATTTGTTTATAATTGTTATACTTTTTGTTGAATGGTTGGTTCCATTATCCAATATGTAATGTCTTTTTTGTCTGTTTTGACCAGCTTTAATTTGAAATACACTTTGTCTGGAAATAGGATAACTAGTCCTCCTTGTTTTCAGATTCACACTGAATGGAATATAGTTTTCTATCCTTTGATTGTTAGTCTATAAATTTCTTTTTGTTTCAGCTGTGTTTCTTATATATAACATTCCACTGGATTTTCTTTCTTGATTCATTCTGCTAATCTGTATCTTTTTGTTAGTGAGTTGAGTCCATTTACATTGATCATTATGATCGATAGATATTAACTTATTCCATTGTATTATTTTCCTTTTGCTGTTTTCCCTTCTACTTAGTTACTAACACTACCTGATGTGCATTCATTTTATTGGACTTTTGGCACTGCTAGCTTCACTTTCTCCTTCTAGGATATCCTTGAGAATTTTTTGGAGAGTCATTTTGGTAGTCATGAATTTCTTTTGGAGTAAATGAATTGAACAGATTCCTCTGAAAATAAGAAGTACAAATAGCCAACAAGTATATGAAAAATGTTTAATACCTTTAGCCACCAGGGAAATGCAAAGCAAAACTACACTGAGATTCCATCTCACCCCAATCAGAAGTATTATCATCAAGCATACAGAAAAAAAATAAATGCTGATGAGGATGCAAGGAAAAAAAAATACCTCTTCCACACAGTTGGTGGGAATGTAAATTAGGATAGCTATTAGGGAAATCAGTATGGAGATTCCTTAAAAAGTGAAAAATACAGATACATTTGATTCAGCTTTATCTGGGCCTGGTATATTTCTGAAAGAGTTAAAGTCAGCATCCTATAGAGACATCTGCATACCCATGTTTATTCTAACACAATTTGTAATGCCTAAGTTATGGAAGCAGTCTAGGTGCCTGTTAGTAGATGAATGGATAAAGAAAATGTGTTTTATATGCACAATGTAGTATTCAGCGATAAAGAAGGAAAAAAATCATGTTATTTGCAAGAAAATGCATAGAACTTGAAATCATAATGTTAAGTGTTCGGATAAGACTCAGAAAGTAAAAAATCATGGTTTTTCATATGGCAAACCTAGAAAAAACATTAAATAAAGAGGACATGAAAGTAGAAGGGAGATTACTAGAAAAGAGGAATAGAATTAGGGTGAGGGACAAAAAGGCTGAGGGAGTAATTGGAGAAGAATGATCATGTTATCTGCATCTCTGAATATGGCAAAACAAAACTCATTTTTCTGTATAAGTAGTATGGACCAAAAAAGAAAAGAGAACGTAGTATGGTGAACATCCATGTACTCACCATCTGGGTTTAACAATTCTTAATATTATGCCATATTTGGGCATATGTATTTTTGCTGCAATTTAAATTGAATTACAGAAATTGCTGCAGTGATTTAGTAACAGCCCTGTATTACCATATTAGTTAGGAAACATCTGTAAAAATCGAGAGAGTGTATGGTATTCCTTCATGAAAAATGTAATTGCATATATTATGACATTTTATTTATCCGTTTGTTTGTCAATAGATACTTAGGTCGTTTTGATCTTTTGGCTGTAATGAATTAAGCTGCTATGAACGTGAGTGTACGATAGGCAGACATCTTTATGAAATTCTTCTGTGATGTTACCTTTATACTCCTCCGGACAGTAGAATAAACTTGCTCTCTGAACCAGGTAGACCCAGGCTGCAAACCTGGTTTCACTCCTTTTTTACTGTGCAATTTTCGACAAGTTACTTAAATTCCCTGAACTTTTTCATTCTCTGTAGTAAATGAATAGTGATATGTAAACAGAGTTGTTTTAGGAGTTGAATGAGACTTCATACGAAGCCCTTGCACAAAGCTCGATATATCCACGTCCTTGTCTTCCCTTCAACTGTGCCATCTACTATTCTCTAATCACCTTTCCATATCTCCTTCTTTATTCTTGCTTTATTCAGGGAAATCCATAAACATTCTGCAGGACTGAGGCTGGCTTGCTCTGTTAACACTTAAAAATTTTCTCCGCAGACCCAGTAGAGTTGGTCCAAAATTGCTTAACTAAACAAATATTACTCAGAGCTTCAGGATTCTTTTGAAAGAACATTGACATATCTTAAAAAAAAGCAAAAACAAAAAAACAAAACAAACCGAAAAACGAACAAAAACCCCACTTATGATCCTATCTTTTAAATTGCCTTTCTTAAAAGCAGGAAATAGTATTTTTTTTTCCAAAAAGAGTTTCAGATATTTGAATTCAGTTCAACACAAACTTTGAAGGAATACCAGATTTGACCAAAATATGTTCCCTAATGCCTAACTCAATCAGGCCCACTTGTTTGATCGTGATCAAAATAAAGGAAATGATGTCTTTACATGCTCATGTTGGCAGCAAGTATTTGCTTCGTTTCCCTTGGGAGCATCATTGCGATAAATGCTTCTTTGTGGCACATTCTATATCCTGAAGAACATTATAGTGTGGTGGTTATATCATTTATGGTCTGTTTACTTAAACTCAATTTAGTGATCTAAATATTTCAACTATCCCCAAAAGCTTACTTTTAAATATTTGGAAAAGTGTACAGAGAGAAATTGTAATTTTAGATCTTGGCAAATTATTGTAATAGCAAAAGTTGCCAGATTTACTCTCCTTGAAAAATTAAATTTAATGATTATTTTACTTTGCAAGAAAAAGAAATTTAAGAGAATGGTTTGAACTTGGTTAAGAAAAATAATATAAAATAGAAGAAATTTTGGTAGAGCTGGTATTAGGATTGGATGGACAGGAGGTCTGAGCCTGCAGATCACTGGTAGAGGGCTTGCCTAGCCTGTCTAAAGCCCCGAATTTGACCCACAGCACTGTAAACAAAATAAGATAAAATAAAATTGCATACTATTTCAATGTGGCTAGTGAGGCCTAACTAATCCCCCCCACCAAATTGGGCAGGCAGATACAAGTGATAATTGTTTTTAAAGTTCTTCCCATGAAAGAATTTGAAACAGCATTTTCATAATATCGTGATTCAATCTGACATTAGCTGGTATTAAAATGAATAGACATAAATGATCTTATGTTTTAGAGATCTTTTATGTATTGAATCAGACAATTAAATTTGATTTGTAAAATGTTTTGGTTTTACAAAACTCAAAACCAGAAACAATCCCACACAAATAGAGATTGTGGTGATTTTAAGGAATCCCTTTCTATTGTGGGAAAAGGTTTAATTGGCATAACATATTTTGCAGAGCAAATTGAGGAAACAGACATGTCCCAAAGAGCTCTGGGAGTTTTGTCTTTTCAAAGGAGGAAGAAATTCTGGTCCTACAGGATAAGAATAAAAGTTGGGATGAAGCAAGGAAGAGGTGACCCCCAAATCAGTGCTTTTTGTGGTATTAGGAAAAGAGAATGTTCCAGGCTATGGAGCTTGGTGGAATACAATAGTGGAGTGTAATCCATCACCTGCTCTGATAAACCAGGCAGTAGTTGAGGCTACTAAATTAAATTCTTTTGTGCTTAGCCTCAAGAGAAACTGGTAGCAAGCACTGGGGAGAGACCATAGATGGGTGGCTAGCAGGATTGGAATCCTTTTGTTGGAAAAATGTTACCAGGTATAAGCCTTTTTGCTGTCGAGATCAGAGGCCGCATTACGAGGTTACAATTTCTCCATTTACTCAGAATAAATATTCAGTGATTATTATTTGCAGGGTACCATCTAGAAGTAGCTTTCTAAATTTGCTAATGGACAGTTCCTGCCCTCACGAAGCTTAGCTCGGGACGATCTGTCTGCTCACTGTCGTATGGAGTATGTTCCCATTATTTATAGTAGGGGCTGGGGGATTAGATTTGGTGTGGGCAAGTCAGAGTAAAGCACAGGAAAGGACTTGGGAAGGAAGAAGGAGGATGCCGCTGAAGCAGGAGGAGGTGCCCAAGATGGACTTCATAATCTCAAGAATACAAAGACTAACTTTAATTATATAGTACACGATGTAATACGACATCGTAAAATTTCTTGTGGGATTTGGAGATGACCTAATCTCTTGCTTAATGTAACTCATCATTCAGCTGAACAAACTTTATCCTAGAAAGATGAATTGGCCAGCTTTAGTTAAAAGGTACAATTAACATTACTTCTTATTGTGGTAGAAATGCTCTACAAATACTTGTATCTTATTGAGTCAGAGCTAGAATGTATACTGGTGACTTCTCAGATATGTGCTCTTTCCAGAATCATCATGGTGTCTAAATCAAACAGTGCTTTTTGGTGGCGTGTCTTAGCTCTGGCCCATTTTTCACTAGCCACTTTTTCCTATGTAAAGCTCCTGGCTTTTCCTGCTGGCACCACATCACAGCATCCTGGCTGCTTTCCCGTTCTCCTTGTCAGGCCTTTGCTTTGTTTGGTCCCACCCAGTCTTTCCACTGTTACAATTCTCCAGGCAACTTTATCAAGTAGTCTGATCTGCTATAACTTTACTTTCTGTCTTTAAATCGATAATTTCAACACACCTCAAGCACAAATCTCTCTGCTGAATTCCAAGCTTTCTTTCCTACAGCCTGAGTGTCTCCACTTCCTATTGCATGCAAACCTTAAATTTAATGAATATGAAACTGAAATTGTCATCTTTCTCCCCAACCTCACTCTGTGTCCTGAGATCTCTTCTTCTTGTATTCCCTATTTTGCTTCGCACCATAATACTTAGGGTTCTCAAACCACAAACCAGGAGTTGACCTTTGGTTATCTCTCATATTCTATTGAGCATTCTTTACCTCTATACTTTCTTTCTTCACTATCCCTGCTGCTATTAGGTTAAAGGACTGTCCCTTCCGGCCTGGATCATCAACCTGAAAAAAAATTAATTGGAATCCTTGCTATCATTCTTGCCCACCCCAGCAACTATCTGCACAAGACCAGGGCGATCTTGCTGAGGGGAAAACCCTTATACTCTCATTTCCTGTTAAATAATTGTCTTCAGAGGGTTCTTGTTACAGAATCAAGCCCAAACTCCTGAATATAGTATACGCCCTTTGTGACCTCCCAGTTAGTTTTCCCCTTCTTTTAGTATTTTAGAAGCTTTTGTTTTTGGCTTTTTTTCTTACATTCGACTCTTGACATTTCAAAATATCTTCCATTCTTTGAATTTTCCATGTTCTCTGTTGCTTTGTTACAAGACCAAAGTTGTTTTCCTCCCTGGTGATGTGTTCTCATGCATCTGTCAAATCCTGACACTTATGTGCTCTCATTCCAAGGCCCTCCTTCCTCCTCAGTCTGGTCGGGGCACCTCTATGCTGCCCCTTGATGTCCTGTATGTCTATTCTCTAGTATTCCGGGACGTCCATTCTACAGGAATCCTTCTCCCGCACCTCTACACGATTTCTCAGTCAGAACAGGGTCTGTGACTTCCACTTCTGTATTACCCTCTACCCAGCATGGTGAATAGTATGCACAGGTACTCACGTTTTTGTTTTATTTTTTATTGGTACACGTTTGTGATACATAAACATGGTAAATCATGATAAATTGTGATGATTCAGCAATATACACATCACATTTTAACCATTTTTACTTCCCCTTACCCCTTCCCTCTCATCTCCCCCCATACCTAGGCCACCTTCACAATTTTTAAAAATGTAAATATTTCTTCATTATTCTAAACCAAAAAGGAGGAAATAAGCTAAAGAACTTGAAGATTCAAATGCCCATATGACTGTACTCCACTCCTCATCATCAAAGCAAATCAGAACCCTTGAGGGAAGGGAGATTATATGTATGTAAATGATTAAAAATAAAGTAAACTACTAGCAAAGTCTAGCAATATGGGAAAAACCGAGTAAATATGAGCAATGATTTAACCTAACAATGAGAGTATTTTATGCCTATTAGATGGGCAAAAATGAAAAATGTGGTATCTCAAGTTTTGATAATAGTATAGAAAAATGGGAATTCAAACATTTCTTTTTTAAAATTTTATTTTAATGGTACATTTTAGGTGTATGTAGTGATAACATTCATCATGGGCCTTTGGATGAAAACTTGGCATAACTAGTAAAGTCGAAGGTGTATATAACTCTTTGACTAGAAATTGACACATTTATGTCCGTGCTGTAGAGAGACTGTAGCACATGTATATAGATAAAATATATGAAAATAATTATTACAGCTGTGAGCCAAAAAAAAAGGATACAATCTGATTGTGCAATGGGAGAAGAGAAAAAAATGAAAAAAAATGTGGCAAGCTTATCTAGAGTCACTCTGTAGCAGCTGAAAAGAGTTAACTAGAGTTGCCACTGTCAGCATGAATACACACACACACACACACACACACACACACACACACACACATAAAACAATGCTCAGGAAGAAAAACAAATTACAAAATAATCCAGTGTGCTACCAGTTATACAATTAGACATATGTAAAATCATATTATTTGTGGAAATATTTGGTAAATGTATTAAGATGTCCAGGGAATATAAACACTAAATTCAGAACTTCCCTCTAGTTCTAGGAGGTAAGGAAGGAGAATGGGTTTAGGGAAAATATCTGTAATGTTTTATTTAGAATAAATTACAAGAAAGAATCTTAATTACTTCAATAAACGAATGATACCAATTAGACATATTTGTAGTAATATACAGAAGAATGAGAATAGGTAGTAAAAACTGGGGTTGAAATAGTAGAAAATGTGTTTTTGGAGGGGGTAGGATCAGACTAAATTCAGGGCCTTATGTAATTGTGGGCAGGTACATAAACAATTCTTGGTTTTGGCTAATTCACAAAGACCTGGCTTGGCTCTCTCTGCAATCAGAGAAAGTGCTGAAAACACTGCCTATTCTGACTTCCTGGATATGCCCTACTTTAATGGTGCCATGTAAACAACTTCATCGGCATTTTCAAGAAGCACTGTAATACGAAAGCAGACTATGATGAGGTTCCATTATGTTTCCTTGCTAGATCATCTCTGTTCTATCTGACCTTTCAATGCTTTAGTTTGTCATGACTCCATTCTATTAAGCCTCTCGGTCCTTTCCTAAGTGATTATATCTATTTCCACATTTAAATCTCAGATCCAGAGAGCTCCTCTGCACTCCAGACCTCAAATAGCCAGGTGCTACTCTAACTCCTTCTGTATATCTCAGGGGTGAGTCAAAGTCTGCTACGAATGCAGTAGACTTTCTTTCTATAACTGCCCCTAAAATATGGTCTCGCCATGGGTACATTCCTTATGGGAGGCCAAACCTGGGATATTGCTATCCATCCAAATATGTCTACCAAAAACTGAGGGTCATTGTTGATGTCTCTTTTTCTTCTACACTTTATAGCAGATGTTTCACCAAATTCTGTTGATTGGACCTTGTAAACATCTCAAATGCTTTGACTTTTCTACGAATTCATTTCTCCTTTTAGTATTTCCTGGCCTTTGTATCCTGATTGTCTTCTTCCTCGTATTTTTCAGCCCCGTTCCTTCTTGTCTATATTTAGTTCCTACTCCGTTAAGTCATTCTTTACACTATGTCCGGAGTGATCCCTTCAAAATGCAGTCTCTTGGGGGTACATGCCAGCATCCTTCAATAACTCTACCATACTAGATCTCTTCCTGCTTAGAGCCTCATTTCATTGCAGTCTTCTTTTCCATTCCTCAATTCCAAATTCCAGCCATAATGTTTTCCTTTTAGTTCTTAAAGTGCCTCAAGCTCCTTCCCAGAGTGGGACTTCACTTCATCACGCTGTCTGCCTGTAACTCACAGTCATCACTTCCCAAATCCTCCACGTAAGACATGTCTCTGCATTCCTTAGCTCCGACATTACTTCTCAGGGAAGACTTCCATGGCCACTTTAGAAAGGGTTAGAGGTTCTGTAATACTCAGACTCAGCGCTTGGCAACAGCATTTAACAAAAAGTAACTAAATGCTCTCTTATATGACTGCATACCTCAGTAGACTCTATAACTTTCTCGAGAGCAGGGCACTGCTTTCCATTCATGGCTGTGTCATTCTAGTTGCCCAGTGTGTCCCGATGTTGTCTGAGTAAAGGGCTGGGCTTCTAGAACAGCCAAGGAAAAGGAAGACAGTTCAGTTTCTGCTGCCAGAAGCTAAAAGATACTACTCAGTGTTTGGAAACAAGTTCTATTAATTTCAGAAAACGAATCTGGGGTAATGAACCTAGATGGTTTTAAACTTATGTGGAACTAAATGTGTAGATATATATTTATTCCATCCTTGAGTTTTCTTAAGCCGAAAGTGCATTCCCTTGAAAAGTGATCAAATCCCTTTGCATTTTAGATAGGTTTTATTTCAGAGACTATACAGCTGGTGCGTAGGAATGTCTTTTACTTTTTAAAATTATAATTATCGACACATATTAATTGTATAAATTAATGGGTTTCACTGTGACATTTCCATATTTGCATATATTGTGCTTTGACCATGTCCACCTTCCCTTTTACTTTTTCTTGCCTTCCTCTCTCTCCCCTCTCTTTCTGGTTTCCTTTCTCTTTCCTAATAGTCCCTCTTTTACTTTCAGGTCTTTGTCCCCCAAAACAAGTGATATTTGTCTTCCTGTGTCAGGCTTATTTTGCTTAACACGATGCCTTGCTGTTCTATTTTCTTGAAAACGATATAATTTCATTCTTCTTTATGGCTGAATGATACCATATTGTGAATTTATACCATATTTTCTTCATCCACTTATCTATTGATAGGTACCTAGGATGATTCCATATCATGAGGAATGCCTCTTTGGAAAGCATTTTTCTAGAGTGACCTCTCAAAAAATCCTCAGCACATAGTAATAGTGATGGGCTAGTCAGTGATAAGGAAAAATGACTGGTTTGCCCCATGAATGGTGTGAATATCGTGTCTTTGGCATAGAAAGAGAATACACTTGGATTTAGATCTGTGTCAGAATCTCAATTATTTCATTTTCATTCTGGTTAAGTTTTTTTTTTTTAAACTAACCCAGGCTTCAGTTCCGTCATTTGTATAATTGAATGTATCTCACCTTTATATGAGATTTACAGAGCTACCATATATTTGCTGAGATAGCACTGATAAAGCTCGTAGCACAGATCTTGTTGTTGGTGGAGATTCAGTGAATTGTAGTTCTTTTCACTTTTCTTTCTATTAGTATATATAAATAAGTTGGTTCAGTTGTCCTTGAATTAGAATGCAGACAGTTGAAATCAGAGTTTTGACATTCTAAAACCTCCCCTTGTTAAGAGCTTTTTCTTAGGAATTACTTTGATAGACTTAATAATAGATTGTATATTATAGTACATATCTATAAAACATGTCTTTATGTATCTGATTAAAATTGGTAGAATACAGTGAGGAGAAAAGGAAACCTCATTAAAGTAAGTGATTGGTAGCAATATACTGTTGTAATTCCTCATTGTAAGAAAGGACTGAAGCAATGTGTGTTCTGCAGGGCTGGTTGTCATTGAGACTTTCCAAGAATATGCCCACAGGTGGGGTCTGAAGAAGTAGGTATATTCTGAGGGAGAACTGGAAGAAGGACCAACTTGTACTATCCTACATTACAGAACGGTTCATCGATCCTATGGCTCATTTGTCTTGTCGGTGTTTGAGTGCTTGGGATGTGTCAGGCGCTGTTCTGGCAGTAAATGTCCAGTAGTAAATAAAGCACAGCTCTAAAAAAGGAGGAAAGTTAAGCAGAGAAAAGCAAGTACATATGATGCCAGATGGTGATAAATTCAATGACAAAAATAAAAGGAGACTCTGTGTGTGTGTGTGTGTGTGTATGTATGTGTGTGTGTGTATGTGTGTGTGTGTGTTGTACTATCTTATATAAGGTAGGTACAAAACCTCTAGAAGAGATATAGGAACAAGGATTGAATGTCATAAGGGAGCAAGTCTTGAAGGTCCCTGGAGAAAAGAGTTTCCAAGCAGAAAATGTGAAAGTCATAAACAGTGTGCTTGGCGTATCTGAAGAATGGAAAGGAAGTTGGTGCAATAGCAGCAGAGTGAGGAAGGGGTTATGGAAGGAGGTGAGGTCAAAGATGTGGTGGGGACTTATACACAGGGCTTTGAATCGGAGACAGAGGGGAGGCCGTAAGGAAGCTTTGAACATGAACTTGTTTACCTTTGAACACGTTCACTTTGCTGCCATGGGAGAGGAGTTTGTTGAGGGCATGGGAAGAAACGTGGAGACTGGTTAAGAGGCTGTTTCTATAGATAGATGAAAAGTATGTTCCTCCTGGTACTAGCTGTTGATTAAAAAAACCCACTTCTGTATGGCATTCTTTCTCAAAAAAAATTCTTTCTAGTGTCTCCTGACTACCAGCCTGTTTCTCTTACTTTCTTATTTCCCAGTACATACTACCCTTCAGATATAAGGGCTGAGACTAGCATAATAATAATAATTTGGATGGTGAACAATAGTCAGACTTCGTATATATTTCAAAGGTAGAGCTGACAGGATTTGCTGGTAGACCCGGGATATAAAATAACAACCAAAGATGACACTGAAGAATTGGGCCCAAGCATCTGGAAGTGGGGAGGGGCACACTAAAAGAGAGGATGATGCCAGGTTTGCTATAAGCCAGGTCTTTTCATTCTCTAAGATTCTTCTATTCTAGCACAGGTTCTGGAAGGAAACCTGCCTCAGACTTAGCATCCATCTTCTTTGTGTGGTTTAGTTGTCTGCTAAGTGTTGGCCCTGTGGGATATAAGAATTGCCTGGCACGGAGGCATTCTGAAGGGGAAATTGCGGGGAGAATAAAACACCAATTGCACCTATTCGTCTTCTTAGCCAAGGGCTAGCCCTGTTAGGAAACATCCCTGACTGTCTCCCTAGAGTCCTAACTCTGGAGAAACAGCTGTAGGTGATTCCCAACTTGGCAGAGGTTGCAGTAGCCATTAAGGCTTCAAAAATGAATCTTGCACTTTTCCAAGACTTACTTAGTGAAAGCATAGAGCTGCAAGAAGGAATGACTCAAAGAAGGTCACAGCTGGAAGAATCTTTAGTTATAATCTGAATTAAAATTCAGAGAGCTAAAGTTAAAGATGTTATGTGACTTCTATAAGGGATGTAAGGAGTGGCAGCGAGGACGAGACTAGAACCCAGGTCTCTGGCTCCCAGTCCAGTGCTCTCTTTGCTATACTATGCTGGAGAGGTCATGAAAGTCTGAGGTATGCACTGACTTGAAACAGTTATATTTTACTCTTAGTTGGTAAGAGTTCACTGAAGCCTTCACCACACACTAGTTTTTAATTTGTATTCACGGATCCTATATCTTTACCCTGAGGAAACTGGCTGTAGACTAGGTAAGGGAATTGCAATTCCCTGCATGTAAGGAATTGCAATAATAGTCCTTGACTTTGTCTGGGGATAGTATATTTCTTTCACATTCAGGACACAATGGATTGTAAATATAATGACTGGGACAGGCTAGCAGTAATGAACAAATGTTACCATCATGAGTAAGGGATTATTAAAATTTATCTATGGATGACTACTGTATTAGTCAGCTTTTCCATTACTAAGACACAATACTCTATAACCATGACCTAAGAGAGGAGAGGTTTAATTTGGCTCATGGTTTCAGGGGATTCAGTCCATGGTAGGCTGGTTCCAAGGCAGAACCATCATGGTGCAAGGTGTGGCAAAGCAAAGCTGCTTAGTTAATGGAGGCCTGAAAGCAGAGCAAAGTACAGTGCCAGAGAGGAAAGGCACCAAGAACCATATATGGTATCAATGGTCATGCCTCCATGACCCACTCAGGCATACCCAAAAGTGTGCTTTACTAACTCTGGCCATTTCTTAATCTGATAAAGTTGACTTATCATAACTAGAAGTCATAAGTACTATAAAAATAAATTTGTGATGTTTCCATTTTCTTGCCTTATCAGACCAGTGGTTGAAGGAAAAAAGGGTTGACTTGAATTTCAGTCACCTTTTTCAGAATTCTGAGAGAGGCACCAAGGGGTAGTGAAACACCCAAAGTACACTTCTGGGGAAAGAAAAGGAAGCAATGCACCTAGTCAGCCCTGGTAGGCTGATGTTTGATTGTTTGCAAATTTCTGAACAGCTCTACACTTGTACCAAGATCATCTCGGGTTATTACAGAGTTACTGCATCCACATGTCAACCATAGTTATTACTCATCAAAACTGGAGTAATGCTCTTAGCTTCTATCTCTTGCCCTCTAACTATCACTGTTTTACTATAACTTACTGTACCTGTTTTATCAGGTATAATGGGACATTCCAGACTTTTTGTGAAGGTTTATTATTCTCTTAGTTATTATGCTTGATGCCCAAGCATAATATCCAACTTGATTTTTTTGTTTGTTTTTTTGAAACAGGCTCTCACCATGTAGCCTAGTCTGGCCTTGAACTTGTGGCGATCCTCCTGCCTTAGCCTCTCGAGTGCTGGGACTATAGGCGTGCACCACCATGCCTGGCTGCAATTTGATTTTTAAGTTCACTGAATCTAGAACTTACTAAGTTGTAGGGACCCACCCAATTTTGTACCATTTGGTTAGTAACGGATACTGATTGCTCCTCTTTTTTTTTTTTTCTGAATAGGGAAATGTTTTCCCATCTCTAGATTTCTTACCCTGGTATATTACTCAGGAATCACCAGAGAAACTGTATTTATATAACATTTTATATTCATTCACATATGTGAATGATTGAGATTTTTTTTATAGGAATTGACTCTTATGATTATAAAGGCCAAGAAGTTCTATGATCTGCTGGCCGCAAGCTGGAGAACCAGGAAAACCAGTGATATAATTCAGTCTGAATCTTACAGTTCTAGAGCCAGTAGTGTCAATGGCTGAGGGCAAGACAAGTTGGATGTGCCAGCTCAAACAAGCAAACACAAAAGTAAACTTGTCCTTTCTCCGTAGTTTCGTTCTCTTTCAGCTCTCAAAGGATGGGGCAACATCCGCCCACACTGATGAGAGTGGATCTTCTTTACTTAATCTATTGATCCAAATACTAATCTCTTTCAGAAACATCCTCCCAAACACACCCAGAAATAATCATCCCTTATCCCCGTCAAGATGACATGTTAAAATTAACCATTATTAGTCTACTCCTGTTAATTTAGTCCCTGACCCATCTCACTTAACCGTATGTACTCTGCAAGTAAAGACAAAAATAGGTTGTTATTCTGCCTGACATAAGTATCTTGTGATAACCAGAAACATATAAATTCCTTCCCCAGAAGAAGAGGTAAAGTCCTTGAGTGATGTTTACTTCTCTCTTAAGATACTGTAAATTAAATACTACAATGTAAGCTGAACACTACTTCAACACTGGTATAAAGCCAATACTTCTTTGTGTAATTGTCTGTTCCACCATTCCATGAAACTGTTTCAGTATGGTGGGGATATGGGAAGACTGGTGAATTCTAAGAGTGCGGGTCCTTGTTGTACTTCTCTGGTGTTTTAGGGTGGAATTTTCTTTTATTGCACCCAGGCTTATTGTGCTGAGGTCTTCTGTCTGTGATGTCTAAGATACTGATCCCCAATTGATAAGAGAGGAGCTAAGAATGACTAAGTTTATGACTTGGGCCATTGAACCCCATTCATGATGGGGACCAGGGATTGCAATTATTCCCCACGAACGAGGAATTCCCACTAACAGTGGGTCATAAGCTTGAGTTGATTAAGTCCAAAAAAAAAAAAAAAGACAACTGATCCCCAAAGATTTGTGAGAAGCCAATCCTTTTTCCTTGGAAGCTGAATTCTGGATCTCTGATAATTGAATACACTGAGCTATTTTTCTAGGAAGTGTTATAATTGTTATTTCTCTCTTTTATCTGGTAGTATCTGTGGGGAGAGTACAATAAGTTGTATAAGTAATTTACAAGGTAACATCTCAATGATTTTCTTCCCTATTGTATTTGGCTAGTTTCTCTTTTCATATTTGTCTATTGGCTATTCCGTTTAATTCCTACCATCTGCTCGAGACACAATACTTCAGATAAGTATAGAGCATTTCTCCAATTTTTCACTGTTAGCCTAAGATATGGAGTGGGAGTATGTTGGGGTGAGGCAGGGTGAGAAGAAGTGTTGAAATTTTTATATTCCTAAAAGGTTTTGTTACCCACATTTGAAGGCAAAATCACTGGAATCCTACTTTCCTATGAACATATTACTTACAAAAATATTAAAATTCACTTAAAAGTTTAAGGTAAAATGAAAGACTAGAACATTCTGAGTGTGTGCAGGTGTTTCTGTGAAGGCCAGGCTTCTGTTTCATCATGCTGAGCCTTTGGGGTCCTTCCCTGGACAACTGTGAGAAGGGCTTTTCCTATACTTCCTCAGTCACAGCAACCTGCCACCTGGATGGAGACTATAATCCCAAATTGGCTGAAGTATTTGTCAGTTTTCGTTGCAATTTGTACGTTTGGCCTTGCTCCCAATACATCGCTCTTCTTTTATAAATGGTTGACAAACGAATAATTCATATGGATTTGGTTGGGAATAAGGCAAAATGTGGGGTTCAGTTTTGGGAGCAATATGAAAGATAGTCCCTCAATTATCCAACTGAGTGAATTGCACTGTTCACTCCATAATAAATTAATTTCTTTTGCTGTAAATTTAAAACTCTGTGTGTTCTAGGAAGAAGCGTTAGTGACCACAGTGTTAAATAATCAATAAAAACAAATAGCATTTTAGAGGCTTTAGTTATCTTGTATTGTATATATGTTCTTTTCAACAGTGTTTTCTGTTACTCGTGAAGAATGGTGTTGCAAAGGGAAAAGATAGGCTAAACTGAGAGCACATCTCTGAAATCACAGATTTTGCATATAGGTGAATATTGATCCTTTGCCAGAAGAATGATTGTCCTAAGAAAGGCAACAATGACATAGCTACAGGGTGTAGAATGGTGACATTTAGGAAGAAACTGATAGTTGAATCTACCTTTTATCTTCAGATTATTTCATTATTAAATCTCCATTTTCATGGTAATGCAGAGAGGAGAAGTTGACTAGGCTGAATATTCATTCTGAAGCAGCCTATTAGCAGCTGGAGAAGATGCTTGTACTGCTGATGGTCACTTAGAATCTTTTCTCTTGTCAGTTAAGCATTTTGATATCCAAACTAATTTCCTCATTTGCACTTAATTGAAGGGACGATTTGAAAGGCATTTATCAAGGATTATCTGCAGATTATTTAGTTGTTGGGTAGTAGAATGCATTATCATAATAGTCTTTCTCTGGCCATCTCAGCTAGAGAGTGGCAGCCAGAAATTGCTTGTTCATGCTGACCAGTCTTACACAGTGTGTGTGTGTATGTGTGTGTGCGTGTGTATGTGTGTGTGTGTGTGTGTGTGTAATTTGGACACACAGATGCACATATATAAATGAAGAGATCAAACTTGCCTATGGTTCTACCACTCACATAAAAAAAAGTAGGAAAAACTACGTGGAAAAAGAAAATCTACAATCAGAATGTTTATTGATGAACAGGGAATTTGAATGAAGGAGAGATATGAAGTCTTTGTTCTAAAATGACTTGGCGACACTGAATCAGATCGAATCTGTGTTCTCCTGACAGGGCAGGTGCCCTGACTTGGGGCAGCACTCCAAATTTTCATTCATCCCTGTTTTAACCATGAGAGATTTCCTAAAATGTTTTCTCTGGGCAACTCACCTTGTTCTCACTTCCTTATGATTTTAAACTCGGTATCAATATCTAAGGAAGTGATTTGTGTAGGTATTTAAGGAAGCAACTCATCTTATCAGACTGTAGGCTCAAGACCAGGCACTTGATTACATTAGGCAAGGCTGCTTCGTATTCTTGGTGGAAGCAGTCTCATCTTTATTTTTTTATTTATTTATTTTTTTTTTAGCTGTCTCATCTTTAATCGACTAACCTTGTGTCAGTGCAGGACTTTTCTGCAAGGATTAGGTTCCCTGAAACCCCTTCCCAAGCTTTCTCTATATCAATGGATTTTACATTAAAATACTTATTATACAAGATTTTATACATATAAAACAACAGGTAAATATATGTAAGTTCTGAAGCAAAATAATAAACATTCAAGAATAAACGGTCAATTTTAGACCTAGAACATTAACTGTACTGTTGCGTATACATGTGCATTCTTTCTCTGTTCATCCCTCACCCTAAACAAGTGGTGGTCACTATTCTAAAGTTCATGTTTATTAATACCATCATTTTGGGAGCAGTTTTCATAAGTTTATAACCCTAAAATATATTTTGTTGAGTATTATGTTTTTGGCTTTATTAAGATGCTGTCATTCTCCAGACAGTCTTTAACAACCTGTTTTTGTCATTCAGCTTTGCAGTTCCTTTGTGTTCTTAAGTCATCGTAGTTAATTCACATTCACTCTTATATTTATTCCTTTGTGAGACTATATGAAAATGTACCTATTTCTTCTTGATGAACTTTTGGGTTCTCAATTTTTAAATTATGAGTTTAGCTAGCATGAACTTCTTTTTTCCAGATCATTTTGTTTATTGGTACACGTTTGTGGCACGTAATGTTTATATTCCCATGGGGTGTTGGTTCATGGATGTAATACATCTTAATTTCTTTTTTCATCTTCTCTCCTTTCCTTCTCTCTCCTTTCTTTTTTTCTTTTCTTTTCTTTCTTTTTTTTTTTTTTTTTTTTTTTTTTTGGTGCTGGGGATCGAACTCAGGGCCTTGTGCTTGGTAGGCAAGCACTTTAACCACTGAGCTAAATCCCCAGCCCCTTCTCTCTCCCTTTCATCCATATCTTGATTCCATTCCTTTTGATTTTGTACACATTTGAGGTACCCAATGTTTACATTCCTTGTATAGAGTTGGTATGTACACATAACACCTCTTAATTCCTTTTTTTTAAATTGCCATTTTCCTCCACTTTTGCCGCCTCCCTCCATCTCCTGATTCTCTTCCCCTTTGAGAAAGATCAGTCTCCCTACTTCTTATTACCTATCTTTTATTTGCTCTTTATTTACATTTGGGTTTCTCATAGAAGATAAATCATGCAATATTTAAGCTTGTATGTCTGATGTATTTCCCTTAACATTACGGTTTTAAGGTGCATCTGTTTTCCTACAAATGACTCAAGTTTATCTTTCTTTATGACAGAGTAGTACTCCATTGTGTGTAAGCACCACTTTTTCTTTATTTATTCATCTATTGAACATATAGGCTACTTCCAAGATTTAGCTATTATGAATTATACCGCTATAAAGATGGGTATGCGTGTATCACTGTAATATGATGTCTTTAACTCTTTTGGAAAGATACCTAGAAGAATGGCTGGGTCAAATGGAATTTCTGATTTCCTTAGTGGTTGTACTAGTATACATTCCTGTCGGTGTAGAAGTGTTCCTTTTTCTCCACAACCTCATCAATATTTGTTATTATTTGATTTCTTGATGATGGCCATTCCTTTTGGGGTGAGATGGAATCTCAGTGTTGCTTTCATTTGTGTTTCTCTGATGGCCAGTGATGTTGAGCATTTCTTCAGGTATTTATTGGCTGCTTGTACTTCTTCTGTGAAGTGTCTACTCATTTCAGTTGCCCATTTCTTGGATGGATCTTTTCTTTTGGGGTGCATGTGGATACTTGATGGCTATAAAGAACCCATCTCTTTTACCATAAACATATTAAATTATTTTTAAAAGGATCTATACATTAAATTTTGTGCATCTGAACAAGGTTTATGTTGTTCAATGTCTACATTTGCCAACAACAACCATGTGGGACACTCTAGCTCTACTTCCTGTGTCAGAAATCAGTTGCAGCCATTCTGTGCTTGTCATTTTATCTGCAATCTGCTAATATTAGGATAAGATCCAGGGCTGGGGATTTAGCTCAGTGGTTAAAGTGCTTGCCTAGCAAGCACAAGGCCCTGAGTTCGATCCCCAGCACAAAAAAAAAAAAAAAAAAGATAAGATCCACCCCACAAAGCACCCTCACATTTTCTGAGGAGCTAGAGCAGGGGCTGCCAAGAACTCGAATGTGAGCTATCTTCTCCTAGCAGTCATTTGCCTCACTGCTCCTTTCTAGTTCTCACTGCAAATTTTAGCAAGTACCCCAAACTGAGGACTAACATGGTCTGGCTGCTTCAAAATACCATTCCAGATTGTGTTCAGAAAATGTCAAATGGAGACACTTTTAGGGAGAAAAGAGTGAGATCTGATTACTCATCTTTTCTCACTCAGTTCCACCCCCATGTGCTCTTTTCAAACCCCAGATTCCTCTATTTTGTGGTATCTGGCCAGCAAAGTCATTATTATTTCCCAGGAAATGCTTCTCCCCAAAGAATAAATCAACAGAAAACAACTTCTAAATTATTCCATAGCTGTGTTTCTGTTCTTAAAACAAACAGTAGGCCAGTTGGGAAAAATTATTTTGTTTCTCATGTACAACTTATAATTGTATACATTTTCTACAGTCTTCAGATCAGGGGAACAGTAGGGGTGTTTTACAGGAGTTGGAAACTTTCCATAAACAATTAGGTAGAAAATATTTTAGGGTATGTGGTCATATGATCTCTTTTGCAACTGTTTATCTCTGCTGCAAGAACAGCCATACATAGATCAAATGACAGTGCATTAACAAATGGGCATGGTCGTAACCCAATACAATTTTATGGTATTTGTAAAAATAGGCAGCAAACTAGATTGGCCCATTGACCGTTGTTATCCAACACTGCTTTAGAGACACTGTTTTGTTGTTGTTGTTGTTGTTGTTGTTGTTGCGTTGGTTTTTTTCTGTTGTTTGGGGTTTTTTTTGGGGGGGTGTGCTGGGGATCGAACCCAGGGCCTTGTGCTTGCTAGGCAAGCGCTCTGCCATGGAGATGAATCCCCAACCCTTAGAGACACTGTTTTAAAAGGATTTCTGTCAAAGTTTGCTGCATATAGGTTGCTATCATTTTTTAAAAATCAAAAGTAGATTACAGAATATCCCTGACCAGAGATTATGGTGCACAAGTTACAATTGGAGACTGCAAATTGTTCAGCTGTGTGAACATAGATCAAGGAAGGAATATCAGATTAAGAGTCATACAAGGTGAAGATCATCGGGGTCATTTAGACTTTCTTTTGGAAGCAACTGGGTGCCAGTGAAGGGTCTTATAGAGTGGAGAGTGCTGGTTTATTTATTTTTATGTTTTAGAATGGTCATCATTACATCAGGGAAGAATTGGATTTGGTAGAACAAGACTAGAAGTGAGGAGGTCATTAAGTAAAATTGCAAACATGTACTAATAAAAAAATTTTGAAAAAAAGGACACTCAGGTCTCGACACTTTGACAGGCACATTTTGAACAATATTGGCCTCATTATCAGTTATTATTAAATCCTCATAGGATTTAGGTAATCCTGACCAAATCTACAAAAGACTGATTAGTACCATAAAGTAAATTTACAAATTATTAAAGATGTACTAGGACTTAAAATTAAGGTCAGTTTTCTTAGAGTTCTTATTTTTTAGAACACCTGCTGGAAAAATCATTCTTAGAAAACAAAACCACCAGGCACCCTTCTCAGCTAAGACTACAGAGATACACCAAGGATGCAGACTGTCCGTATGGAGTTTGCTCATCAAGCTATTGTATGTAGTTGAAGGAAAAGGCCAGCTCTGTGATAGGCATCAAGAATTGACTCTTGAATCGGAAGGAGACTGAAGGTCCATTATTCACTTAATACATTTCCAGTGCCTCCTGCAATTACGTCACCTCTGATTGTGACTTGGCCCCTAAGAAAGCTCGTGACCTTCTGCAGACTATTTTGTATCTCTTTTGTTTTGTTTTTACTCCTATTAGATATTAGGTATTTGATTTATTTCTAATGACCTGGATTAAATGGATTGGAGAGTACTTTCTTCCCTGGTTTGTTTTCTGAACATGGACAAATTCTCATTATCAAATTTTCTATAATACATCTTGCCCTTAAGCCCATAATCCTCACTGGAGTGCCTCATGCAGCTCTACTTATTGAATGTTTCCACTCTCCAGGTACCATGCTTGGCAGTATGAGTACAAGATGAAAAGACTTTCTGTACCTGAGGGCTCATCATTCCATGAGAAGTGAGGGAAGGGATTCAGACCTTAAAATAATAAGTATAATTGTTGTATTTTGTCTAATGTGATACTTTTTTTGTCTTATTATCCAATTAGTCACTGTGTCAAATGGAACTTTTCCTTGAAGCAAATTGTCTAAAATACATTTTAGTAAGTACTTTTGGGCTTTTTCTTTTCCTCCTGGCAGGCAGTTGAGTCCAACTCCGCTTCTTTAATCAAGTCCTTATTTATGCCAACTCTACCTTTTTAATAGTGGTTCTGTTTGGGTAAATTCATCTCTTATTGATCAGAATGCAAACTTGACAAGATGGGCAAGTCAGAGTTGCTCAAGGAGTCCATACGGGTGAGGTGGTCACGTCAGCCACCAGCCATGACCAGAGAGATGTCGTTAGTGGGGAAAACATCAGGACTGAAGGATTCCAGAACACACAATTCCCTCTTAAGCAAAGTGGAAGATGTTGGAAGATGAGCTTGAGGATCAAGCAATATCCTTAGTTCTACAGGCAGTGGTTTAATTTCTGTTGTATATACTTGAGATCACATCCATCAACTTCAGCACCATTAACACTGATAATCCAATGAAGTAACAAAAGCAATTGCCTTTAGGTATGCATTTCACGTTTAGGTATTCGGTTCGTATTTCTGTAAGTGCTGAAGCACACTGCTGTGTATCATCTAGCAAAAGCAATAAGTAAGGTACTGTACTGGAAGGCAGGTAAAAATTGTGATATATATTTTTCTTTTTTCTCCCACTCCCACCACCTGCCACATGTTTTGTTGACAGTATAATGCTTTGAATAAAATTTGGAAAATTTGGTAGATTTGTTAAACTTAAAGAAAATCAAAGGAGAGTCTTTCTTTTTTAAATTAGTATATTTTTCAGTAACATGGCACTGTTATAAATAGTGTTTAATATAAGCATACTCCTGCCTTTACAGGCCCAGAAATATTCTAAAATTTAGTTTTGTGAGCTTAAGTACTTTAGACTTTTTAAATCTGAAGAAGCAGTTCTTTTCAAACTTAAAAATGCTAGAAGGCATTTCTTTTGCTCAGTATAACAAGGAGGACTATAAATTGGAAAATCAATTAATTTTGCACATATAAACATACTCTTCATGTCTAAACTGAAAAATAGTACTTGTTGCACTAAGGGAAAAAAAGGCCACTTTTTTCCTAGTAAAATTCCAGGAAAAGCAAAAAACTCATTAAAACACTTAATCCTTCCCTTCTATGTGACTCATGGTTTCCTTTTTCCTCCTGACAAACATAAGTATCTTTGTATCTGTGCATCAGGCTGCACAAGGCTTCGCAGCCTCCTGTCTCCCAAAGATAGAGCCGTGGGGACGCTGAACGAGTCAGCTAAGGAGAATGCGTGCTTAAAGCACACACCTGTTAGTCCCCCATCTCTTCTAAATGAATTTCTTATTCAGTTTTAAACTAAGGGCCTTTGTAAAGAAGTCCAGCATATTTTAACATTTCCGGATTCATCTGTAACTCTGAGCCAAAAGCCTGCCCCAGTTTCTTCCAAGATACTTTATGAGCGAGGAATCATGTGCTCCGCAGTCATCCTTAAAGATGCCTCAGGTTTCACACTTCGGGAACAGAAAAGGAAAGTGCGTTTTCCCTGGCTCTTCGGTTTGCATGGTAGACACTGTGGAATGTTCATTCTTTTCCAGATGGATTGAGGTTTCCTGAACACCAAGTTAAGAGGTCATGATAACATATACAAGTCTTGATTTGACAAATGACATTACTGCGGACTTAAGAATGTCTAAGCCTAGTGAGTTACTAGTAAAACGTTGTGGTCAATTGTGTGCAGCTTCACTGCCTCTTGGCTCCGTTCTCTGGGCATTTCCTCGATGTAGACTGTTTCCAGGCTTCTGAGATGTCATCCTTCTATTTCTTGATTTTCCCTCCTCTCAAAGTGGGTTAAGAATAAGGTGTCACTAGTCTACTCACACTGCCTAAAAATAGCTAAAATTTCTTCCTAAGTAAACTTACATGTAAACAAAGCCTTACACTAACTGCGTGTATTTTCCAGTAGACCTAGGAGGTCGGGGTCAGAGCTCCGACTCTGAAGTGACCTACTCTCATCCCATTTATACCTTTTATGGTCATCACTGAGCTGATTCCACATTAAATGTATAGTTTTTTCTTGGATCTCATCTTTTACTGCATGAAGGAGGAAAACAAGCATAATCTAAGAAAAATTTCTTTTTATTGCTCCAAAAGTCATAATTAGTTACTTGAGCATTTATATATCAAATAATATATATCTATTATGATGTGAAACAAATATGCAATATGAATAGCAAATAGAATGAAAAGATGAACTGGAAAAAAGAAAGGGTGGATGCTAAATGCTAGAAAGTAGGACAGCAAAAGCTGCACTGGGACTGGAAAGAGACACAGGCCATGGGATGCAGGGAATTTTTGCTGTATTGAAGATGGTGGAGTTCAGATATAATTGGCAACAACTTAGAAAATAGCTACAATGGTCCAAGAGTAAGAAGGTTGTGGATGAGTAAGGAGGAGCACATGTGGATGCGCACACACACACACACACACACACACACACACACATGCACACACACTCCAGAAGTGACTACATTAGTGTATCTTTTTTATCTCTGCCAAATTCTTATACAATAGTTGAAAATTGACGACTACTGAATCCTGTTTCCCTGCCTCTGTATTATAGTGGGTGATACAACATAACAAAGGAAAATTGGTTGGTAACTTCTCCTGCAACAGATAATTACTGATTGTGTGGGGCTAACCACTGGTCTTTTCTGACCCAAATAAAGCCTACTTTGGCACTATTCTTTCCTGCTGCACCTGGTCAACCTGGTTGGTTTTTTTCTTTTGTTGTGTTGAGTGTGTGAGCGTCCATTGTACATAGCGATGTGGTCTGTATATTATGAATAACTCACCTGGACGAGAAGAGTGGGAACTAGAATATCAGCTGTACTTGCGTCTAACCCCTTCTGAATCCATCTACTGCTATTACTGGAATGGTTAGGAATAAGGAAAAAAAGTTTGTAGACCATTTTGTTATTGTACAAGAAGTACTTGCATATAATAAATATTTGAAACTGTAGGATAATGAAATAAATAAAGTGTTCTACCACAGAGACAGTTATATATTTAGTTCATATCCTTCCAGCTTTTAAAATATCATATTTAAAATATTGTTGTCTCTATAAATGTATAAAACTTTATAAAGTATATATATTTTTAGAATTTTAGGATTTTTCATGTAGCCACGCTTGTATGGTTTTTAGTGACCAAATTATATTTGCTGATTAGATTATGCCTCAATTTATATAACCAACTTCTTTTCATCTTATTTTGTCTTGTGCAGTTGTAAACTTTTTACTTTTAATAAAAAATGCTTAGATGATCTTTTTGTTTTGAATTATTACCTTGGCATATATTTTCTAATGTGAATTATTGAGTTAAAGGGTATGAATGTTTTTAAGGCTCTGGTATTTATTGCTAGAAAAGCATTAAGAGCTGTGTCTTAATGGATAAATTGGTTTCGTTGGCTTAGTTGAAACTCAGGGACATGGCAGAAACGTTCAAAATAATGAGCTATGTAGGAGAAATATCTTAGCATGCCCTGTCCATTCACAGTGCCTCTGGTAGAATTTGCAAGTAATGAGTTTAAAAAGTGTTTCAACAAACCCCGTTTGTCTTTATTATTTTTACTGCTATGTCATTTTACCCTTTAATCTTTCCAGGCTAAAACATTTCTATTTAACATTCACATTCTCCCTTTTATCTTTGAGCCATCTTGCCAGAGTCATTTTAGAGATATTTTACTTCTTTGGGGAAAATTTCACAGTGAAATTCACATCCTAGTCCTTCCAACCTTGAATGTGTTTGGCCATATGGCAAAGGACAATTAAAGTTGCAGATGGAATTAAGTTTGCTAATCAACTGACCACAAAGTAGAACACATTCAATTATCCTGGTGGGCCCAATACAGTCATAGAGTCATTAAAAATGTAAGTGAGAGAAAGAAGAAAATCAAGAGAGACGATGATGAAAGTAGCATCAGAGAGATGCTATGCTGCAGACTTTGATGATAAAGCAGGCTATGGGCAAAGAATGGGGGTTCTAGAAACTGAAATATCAAGGAAACAGATGCTCTACTAGATCATCCAGGAAAAATGCAGCCCTGCTGATACCTTGATTTTAGCCCACTGAAATGTGTGTTGGATTTATGGATGACAGAACTGTAAGATACTAAATTTGTATTAGGTCACTAAGTACATGGTAATTTTTTGTGGCAATTATAGAAAACTAATACACTTAGTTTTCATTTCTAGAGTTAAACTATGTTCTTTCATTACGGTGTTTTCTGTTTTGCACCATGTATTAGTCAGGATTTTCTAGAGGAACAGATTTAATATAAAACACATATCTAATTATACAAGGGATTACTTAGGTAGCCTTATAGGATCAGAAGTAGAAGAGCCCCCATGGCTGTGTGTCAGATTAGAGATGGAAGAATCCGAAGTGGTCACCTGAGCACTGAAGTACCAGAGGACCCAGTAGAGGTTAGTTGAAGGTCACAGGCCTGGACACTCACTTCAGTCACTGGTGTGAGTCTGTTGGGATGCCAGAGTATGCATTATTTTTGGAGACCATGTCCAAAGGCAATGACAAAGACCAGAGCTCCTCCATAAAAGGAAACACTTCCTTCCTTTTTCCCCTTTTATTTTGCCCAAGCTACAAGTCTATTGGTTGGTGCCACCTGCAGTTGGGGTGGGTCTTCCCCCATCGGTTTCCTGGCCTACTCGTCAATCATCCACAGACACACCCAGAATTTATCAATCTTGCTCAAAACAAGTTGACTTATCACAATTAATGATCACGCTATTTTTATTTTACCTTCTTTATTGATTAAACTGATGCCGTTCTGATTTTATTAGAGGCTGCCTTAATCCATTTTGTCTTGCTATAACAGAATACCTGAGGCTGAGTAATGCATAGAGATAAGAGTTTTATTTGGTTCATGATTTAGTGGTTGAAAAGTCCAAACAACATGGTGCTGGCATCTGGCAAAGGCATCTTGGCTGTACCAACATGACAGGCAACATCGCACAGCAGGAACCTGGGCAAGAGAGGTCACATGGTCAGAACCAACACTGGAGAGGGGGCAGGGGGCAGGCCTACTTTTTATAATAATCCTCCCTCACTGGAACTTAACCCACCCCTGCAAGTCCTAAACCATTCTACAGGATGGGCATCAAACTTTTCCGAGGGTTTTGCCCCCAAAACCTAGTTATCTCCCTGTAAGTCTCTACCACCTCAATAGCATTAATGTCAAGGAATTGAGTCTCATGGCAGAGACAAGCCACATAGAACCCATGGCAGAGGCTAAGGCCCTTCTTATCCTCTAGTTGTATAATTTAATTTGCCATTTAAAGACTGGGCAGGGGCGGGGCGCCGTTGGGGGCGGGCCCTGCGGTACCGCCCGGGAAGCTGCGCGAGGCTCGCCGCCGACAGCACATCCTCCTCCCGGTGCAGGGAGTGTAGCCCGGCCGGGACCAAGCCGCGGGCTCCGACGGCGTGGGCGAGCGGGACGCCGAGCCATGGCGCACCAGACGGGCATCCACGCCACGGAGGAGCTGAAGGAATTCTTTGCCAAAGCCCGGGCTGGCTGTGTCCGACTCATCAAAGTCGTCATTGAGGACAAGCAGCTCGTGCTGGGTGCCTCACAGGAGCCTGTGGGCCGCTGGGACCAGGACTACGACAGAGCTGTGCTGCCGCTGCTGGACGCGCAACAGCCCTGCTACGTGCTCTTCCGCCTGGACTCACAGAATGCTCAGGGCTTCGAGTGGCTCTTCCTCGCCTGGTCACCTGATAATTCCCCCGTGCGGCTGAAGATGCTCTACGCTGCCACACGAGCCACAGTGAAGAAGGAGTTTGGGGGCGGCCACATCAAGGACGAGCTCTTTGGCACAGTGAAGGACGACCTCTCCTTTGCTGGGTACCAGAAGCACCTGTCATCCTGTGCTGCCCCCGCCCCTCTGACCTCGGCTGAGAAAGAGCTGCAGCAGATCCGTATCAATGAGGTGAAGACGGAGATCAGTGTGGAAAGCAAGCACCAGACGCTGCAGGGCCTCGCCTTCCCCCTG
>PVJO010020988.1:0-30936 GCA_004026905.1 Hystrix cristata | reverse complement strand
ATTTATCCCCTTACGAGAGCCTCTTCTAGATCTGCTTTAAAATAAAAATCGTTTGAGCCCTGTGCACTCTTTAAAACAGGTATGAGTAGACAAGTTTTTTTTAACTTACATACAAACATCCAGTACTCTTTTCAGTGGACCAGCCCACCTCAGATATAAGTTATACAGGTTTTACAGTGGAGGGGGGCACCTTCCCTAAAAGAGGCACCCCTCACACTGTAGAAGTTATTGTTTTGTACATGATGATAATTTTAGGCACATAGCAAAAAAATAGCTTTTTCTCAAAAATTAATGTAATTTGACGATTAGAAGTAAACTGTTTTGAAGGGGAAAAAACATTTATCTATCCACATGAAGGAACTATATTGTAGCTCTGCCAACACCAAAAATAAGTGAGAGTGATTTTCTTCATAAAAATAAGTCAAATTTGTCTTACTAAGAAAAAATGCTGCTGCATCTGGGACTCATCCAGGCATGTCCAATCTTTTAGATTGTGTTGCCTCCACTGAGTGAAGAAGAATTGTTCTGGGCTGCATGTAAGATATGTAATAATGTATATGTAACATATATGATATATATAACAAAACTTTCTTTTTATACTTGTTATTATAACAGTTAAAAAAAGAGGACAAGCAGCCTTTAGGGCGATTGTTGGTACCACATTAAGCCAATAAAGAGGTGAGGAATAATTAAGAGTTTTACTCTTCAAAATGCCTATAAATCAAAACCAAAATTTCATACAATGTTACTGCATAAAGAAAATATCAAAAGCTGGCCAAATACCTTCACTAATTTTGTTTTAGAGAAATAGAACACTTTCTATTATACTCCTTTTTTGAAAAAACACTGAATATGGAAACCACGTTAAATAGCATTTATAGTTTCCTATAATAACCGTATGCAGTCAAGAGATTGCAAAAAAGGAAGCAGAAAGAGAATGAGGTAATAAAACAAGTGCCGAATGCAAATAGCTGAAAAAAATAATAGGTAAAAAGACAGGGTAAACTTGTTCTTAGGGGAACAAAGAGGAAAAAGAACACAGAAGCAGACTCTTTGAGAAGTTTCACTACCTCGTAATGACTTAAAACATCACCACCAAAAACACCTAAATCCAACCGTACATGCAATGAAGGTGAAAATGGAAATATCACTTGCTGAAAAGGTTGGCAGTTGGTTTCTCACTGCAGTCTCAGGGTAACATCTTTCCTCTAAACACAACATACACTTTAAGCTTGGTTAGGAAAAGATTTTTTGAATCAAATACAGAAACTATAGAACCCAGCTATTTAATATTTTTACTTCTGTGTTGATAAAATATGACAAAAGAGTGACATTTTAGAGTGAAATCTCCTTTTACCTTTCCAAGTAAGATGGGTAATAATTATAAAACCTCAAACCATGTTGAGAATCTTTCCTTGAATGAATACATTTGGGTGCCAGACTATGTCCTCACCCCTTTTCTTTCAGATAAACTCCACCAGCTGCCCATCCTTAGATCCCCCAAAATGCAGAGAGTTCTAACAAGAGGTAATGAGGCCTTGAAAAGATTTATTAGGGGTCTTTATCAATAAACAAACTCACCGACTTAGAATTTTTGCCTCATGCCTTTGAATTCAGAGGCATAGAAAAAGAATGCCAACATTTGTTGCCTACAAAAAGATTACATTTCCCACCTGAAAGCTTCCTTTGAGATATAATTAATATTATTCATGTCAGATCTTTAGTAATTATCTTATCTGCTCTGGCTCCTTCAAGTCAATCAGTTCTTTCTTATCCTTAAGAAAGAAAACAAGCGCTAAATCCTATTCTGCTGCATCCACAGTTCATGCAAGAGAAATATAATGAAAAGAAAATAATATATCTTCATATCTTCAAGGGAAGAAAAAGAAATAAATCCGACATACCAATAGTTTTTAGTGAGTTCACAGAATGAACAGGATCTATAATGCAAAGGGCAATAGTAAAGAATATACAACATTGCAAATCCCATGAATTTTCGTTGAATCGCAGAACCACATATCCAGTTACAATAAGTTCAGTAAAAATGCTAAACAATCCAGTCAACAAGACCTGCAAACCAATTCATAACATGGTTTAGATTTAATATCCAATGTTAGCATGACTGCATTTACTTGTGTCCTAGTAATCAGATCTCGGTTATATTTCTTAATTGACACATAATAATTACACATATTTATGGGGTACCAAGTATACAATGTATAATGATCAAATCAGGGTAATTAGTGTATCCATTACCTCAAATATTTATCGTTTCTTTGCATTGACAAAATCCTCTCTTCCAGTTATTTTGAAAGACTATATAACAAATTATTTTTGACTATAGTCATCCTCCTGTGCTGGAACATAATCCTCCTAGTTAACTGTATTTTTGTACCCATTAACCAACATTTCTCTAATCTCTCTCCCAATTTTTCCTCCCAACTTTTGGTAACCACTGTTCAATTCTCTACTATGAGATCAACTCTTTTAACTTCCACATATAAGAAAGAAATATCATATTTGTCTTTCAGTGCCTGGCTTATTTCACTTAACATAATTTCCTCCAGTTCCACCAAATTGCTGCAAGTAACAGGATTTCATTCTTTTTATTGCTATAATATCTTTCCATTGTGTACAAAACCTACATTCCATCCATACCTTGGCAAATTCAGACACCTCTTCAGCATACTAATTTCTTCCTTTGGATACTGCTGGATAATATTCTGTTTTTTGTTTTTTCAGGAACCTCCATATTGTTTTCCACTACAGTTGCACCAGTACACATTCCCAGCAACAGTGTATAAGATTTCTGCTTTCTCCACATTCTCACCGGCATTTGCCAATTTTGTGTTTTTGGTGATAACCATTCTAACTGGGGTGAAAGGATATCTCACTGTGGTTTTAATTCGCACTTCCCTGATGATTAGTGATGTTAAGAATTTTCATATTCTTGTTGGCAATTTGCATGTCTTCTTTGGAGAAATGTCTATTCAGATTTTTTGCCCATTTTTAATTGAATGATTTGGCAGTTTTGCTACTTAATTGAGTCCTATAATCTGGATCATTATCCCTTGTTGGATGAATAGTTTACAAATATTTTCTCCCATTCTGCAGGTTGTCTTTTCACTTTAATCTTTTCTTTGCTGTGCAGAAGTTTTTCATTTGGTCTAATTCCATTTGTTTAGTTTTCCTTGTGTTGCTTGTGCCCTGAGGTCTTATATTCGCCCCAGTGTTCTGAATCATTTCTCTATGGTTTCTTATAGTGTCAGGTCTCAAAATTTAAATCTTTGACTCTTCTGGGGTTTTTTTCCTAATGGCAAGAGATAAGGATCTAATTTTGTTCTTCTATACATGAATATCCAGTCTCTCTAGCACCATTTTATTGAAGAAACAGTTCTTTCTCCACTGAATGTTTTCATTGCCTTTGTCAAAAATCAATTGGTCAGAGTGTTTGCCTTGCAAACACAAGGCCCTGAGTTCGATCCCCAGCACCAAAAAAAAAAAAAAAAAATCAATTGGTGGTAAATGGATTTGTAGATTTGTTTCTAGGTTTTCTGTTGCGCTGGTCTATGCATCTATTTTTAGGTGAGTACTGTGCTACATTGGTTAGCTTCATAATATGTTTTGAGGTCAATGTTTCCAGCTCCCCCATCCCACAACTGTTCTGGGTATTCAGGTTTTTGGGCTTCCATACAAATTTTGGAATTTTTTTTCTATTTCTTTGACGAATGCATTTCAAATTTTGACAGGGATTGCACTGAATTTGTCAATCACTTTGAGTAGTATCACCATATTAATAATATTAATTCTCTCAGTCCACAAACATGGAATATCCTTCCTTTTTATGTGTCTTTAATCAGTGTTTTACAGTTTTTACTATAGAGATTTTTTACCTCTTTGGTTAAACTTATTCCTGGGTATTTTTGTTGTCTGTTTGTTTTGTAGGTATTGCAAATGGGATATTTTTCTTTTTTTTCCCCAGCTAGTTCATTATTAGTATACAGAAGTCCAAATGATTATTCTATGTTGATACTTTTATCCTACAACTTTACTGAATTCTAATGATTTTTGGTAAAGACTTTAGGACTTCTGGTAGACACATAAGAGTACGTTGTCTAAAAATCACATGATCATCTCAATAGATGCAGAAAAAGCATTTGACAAATCCAACACCCATTCATGAGTTAAAAAAAAAAAAATCTACAGAAATTAGGAATAGATGGGCCTATATCTAAATCTGATAAAAGCCATCTATGACAAATCAACAGCCAACATCACACTAAATGGTCAGAAACTGCAAGCTTTCACACTAAAATCTGGAACAAGACAAAGTTGTCCACTACCACTACTATTATTCAGTATAGTTCTAGAAACATTAGCCAGAGCAATTGGGCAAGAGAAAGAAATAAAAGGAATAAAGATAGGAAAGGAAGAAGTTAAACTATCATTGTCCGCAGATGACATGATACTCTACATAGAAGACCCCAAAAATCCCACCAAAAAACCTCTAGATTTATTAACTAAATTCAGTTGCATAGCTGGATACAAAGTCAACACCCAAAAGTCAATAGCATGCCTATATACCAATAACAAACTCACTGAGAAAGAAATAAGAGAAGCTATACCTTTCACAATCGCATCAAAAAAATGAAATACTTAGGAATCTATTTAACAAAGCAAGTAAAAGATATTTTCATTAAAAACTACAGTTAAAAAAGGAAATTGAAAGAGATATCAGACAATGGAAAGATATCCCATGTTCTTGGGTAGGAAGAACCAACATAGTGAAAATGGCCATACTTCCTAAATCACTATACAGATTTAATGCAATTCCAATCAAAATACCAATAACATACTTCACAGAATTAGAAAGGTCAATCATGAAATTCATCTGGAACCAGAAGAGACCAAGAATAGCAAAAACAATCCTGGCAACAGGAATAAGGCAGGAGGCATCACAGTCCCCGACTTGAAATTATACTATAAAGGAGAAAACCTCAATAAAAAGGGGCTACAACAAAAGGCCCACGAGTATTGCACTCGTCAAGTAGCTAACTATCATCTCCTTTTCCCTCTTTTTCACCACTTTTAAATAAACTGTCCTCTAAATAAAAAAAAAAGAAATTATACTATACAGCTACTGTGATTAAAAATAGCATGGTACTGGCACGAAGACAGACCCGAGGATAAACGGAAAGGCTAGAAGATGCAGAAACAACTCCAAACACACTCAAATATCTCATCTTCAACAAAGGAGCCAAACACCCTCACTGGAAGGAAGACAGCCTCTTTAATGAATGGTGCTAGAAAAATTAGCTTGTCATAAGCCGAAAACTAAAACTTCATACAAGTCTCTCACCATGTACTAAGCTAAAATCGAAGTGGATCAAAGATCTAAACATTAAAACAGAAACACTAAATCTACTGCAGAATAAAATAGGAAGAACTCTCGAAGACATAGGTGTAAGAAAAAAATTGATAAACAGAACCCAGACTGCACGGGAAACAATACAAAGAATCAGTGCTTGGGACCACATCCTATTAAGAGGCTTTTGCGCAGCAAAAGAAATCACCAATAGAGCAGGGCGAAAACCCAGACTGGGAAAAAATTTTTGCCAGCTGTCCCTCAGACAAAGGTCTAACATCTAGAATATATAAAGAACTCAAAAAAATCAAACCCCAGGGCTGGGGATTTAGCTCAGTGACAGTGATTAGAGTGCTTGCCTTGCAAGCACAAGGGCCTGAGTTCGATCCCCGGAACAAAAAAAAAAAAAAAAAAAAAAAAAAATCAAACCCCAGAGAAACAATGAACTATTATATTTGAAAAATTTCATACAACTTCTAAATAATTAATAGGTAAAAGAAAAAGTATAATAAAATTTAGAATTGAATGATAATAAGAGTGGTGAGAGTGGACATCCTTGTCTTGTTCTGGATTTTAGAGTGAAACTTTTAGTTTTTGACCATTTAGTATGATGTTGGCTGTTGGTTTGTCATAGATGGCCTTTATCAGATTGAGATAAGGACCGTCTATTCCAATTTCCTGCAGGGCTTTTATCATGAATGGGTGTTGGACCTTGTCAAATGCCTTTTCTGCATCTATTGAGATGATCATATGGTTTTTGTTGTCCTTACAATTGAATGATAATAAAAACCACTAAAAGTCAAAACATTTTAAAACCTTAAATACACAAAATACCAAAAAAGCTAATAAGTCAATGAATATTAACTCTAGATGTTAAAAATAACCGAATAAAGCCAAAGCAAGTAAAATGTTCTTTGAAAATACAAGGGTCCAACAAGCACAATTAAGAGAGAAAAACCATAAGTAAAACAAGTTTAGTGAGATTTATGAATGATTAATCTTCTACATAAAGCCATTTTTTCTATCAACATGAATAAGTAAGCCCAGACTGTAATTTGTTTTAAAATATGTTCTTACCTTCCAAAACACATTCTTGAGTATATAAAAGTCCAAATCCAATGAAACCATAAATGTAATTAAAGGTATAAAATAACAATAAAGTGAAAAACTTGGTGTTCTTAGAATAGGGTAGATAATTTGATGTACCTAGAAGAGCAAAGGTAAACAAGAAATTCATTTACTGCTATTTTCAAATTTTAGAAAATAGGTCAATCAATATAAATTTTAGAATACTATCATTTGTAACTAATGAGAGATTATCTACAAGGTGAGTCTCAGAAGTCCTGTGATAGATTTTTTTTAGCCTAACTGTTCAAAAGGATAGTTATTAGTTCTATTCACCAGAGAATTGTGCAACTTTTGGCTACATAAACATCATGACATGTAATTAGTATTTTCATAAATGGTACTCCTACCACTGATGAAACCTGAGATAATTTTAGGTGATTCACAAATAAATATTTTTTATTTGATTGCTTGATGTTTATTTTAATTGGCGTTAAGCAGGGAAAATAATCTTGTAGGTACTTGTGGTTTCACAGAAATTTGCTTAAGATTGAAAAATCAGTCAGTGGAGAAAAACAATACTTATTTTTGGGGGGTCCTGGGGATGGAACTCAGGGCCTTGCACTTGTTAGGCAAACACTCTTCTGTCGAGCTAAATCCCCAACGCCTAGATAATATTATAGTTGGTTACATAAGACATAAATCATGAAGGTCACACATAGATTGATTGAAAACAACCGTGACAGAAATGTTGCAAATATTCCCTTCTAAATAGTTCAAACAGTCAATAGTTTCACCTTCATTATGTTACCTCTCTGTGCCTCAGTATCCTCATCTATAAAATGGCAATAGGGTACTATTTCCATTGAGTTGCCATAAGAATGAATGAATGAACTCAAAAGCTAATGAATAATAAATTAATAAATACAAAGCACTTAAAAGACAGTCTGGCAAAATATATCAGCTAGTAGGCACAGTGGTATTTCAGAAGACTAAGCTTTTACAATCCCAGATAAGTACAGGCAATTTCTCCATTAAAAAATAAAATAAAATAAAACAAGGGAGAATGGGGGATGCAACTCAGTGGTAGAGCACTTACCAAGCAGGCCCTGGGTTCAGTCTGCAGTATGCGGATGGGGGTGTGACACAAATTGCTAATTACACTGCTATGCAATTGAAATGCTGAGTTAATAAATGAGTGAATTTTTCTTGTGTCTATATTACATGATGTACGTTGCACACTTAATCTGACAGGGAAGAATAGCTAAGCCTCCGCACAGAAATAACTATTGCCTTTTATAACAGATCTCTGTCAGTGGTAAAGACAGCAGAAGGGAAGAAGCCAGCATATTCACTGGGAAAAGAAACCAGAGCAAGGCACAAAGGATCCAAGAAGGCAAATGAGTTGTCCTCACTTCCGAATTACTGCTTTATTTTGAACTTTCCTAATGTATGTCTCCTTTATTGTATGTGCGTGTGCGCGCGCTTGTGTGTGTGTGTGTGTGTGTGTGTGTGTGTGTGTGTTTTCACTTACAAAAAATTTTAGGGGAACTTCCAGGAAAATGGCAGAGTGGTAAGCAACAGAAATTCAGCTTCTCCAAGATTTGGAATCCAGACACCTGAAAACCACAATTGGGGGAAGAAAATAAAGGGGAAAGTAGATACCCAGAAATCAGAAAGGATTTGACAGAAAAACTAAACCCTACAGAGAAACTGAAAAGACAGAACACAACACAGAAAAGGGAAGGGACGATCTACATTTTCTCCCTGGCTCCCAGCTCGTGGCTTGCAAGAAAGGAAGAATGTACCAATACATGTTCTTGGTAAAAAGAAAAACTTTAAAAAAATATATAACGTCATTCCTTGATTTTTACTATGGGATGTAGCTGAGATTCTATCTTACTAATAACTTTGTTTGTTTAAATAAACTTTTATGAAGATGATTTTAAAAAACAGAATCTACAGAGATGAAGTGAATGCTCAACATAGGAAAGATCCAAACATAACCTGGAGATTAAAAATTCTACTGAAACAATATGCTGCAGAGTCAACCAATGTGAAGACAGAATATCAGAGCTAAAAGAAAGGGTTGTGGTTGGCGATCACCAAATGAAAGACCTCTTTAAAAAAAAAAAGACCTCTTAAAAATAGCAAAGGACCATGAAAAATCAATCCAATAGCTGCTAGACAATGCAAAAAAGACCAATATAAGATTAGTTGGAGTCAATGAAAAAATCAGAAGATACCACAAAGGGCATAAAAAACCTATTTATATCAGGCATGGTGGTGACACCTGTAATCCCAGCACTCAGGAGGCTGAGGCAGGAGGATTGCCAGGAGTTTGAGGACAGCCTGGGCTACATAGTGAGTTCAAGACAACCTGAAGTTCATAGCAAGACTCTGTCAAAAAAAAAAAATTGACATACAGATAAGTGAGGCATATAGAACTCCAAATAGGATAAGAAAAAATCTACATCATAGTCAAGATTCCTGAAATTCAACACATGAACAGAATATTAAAAGCTATTAGAGAAAAGAAACAAATTACCTCTTAAAGAAAGCCCATCAGAATCACAACCAACTTCTTAATACAAACACTTAAGTCAAGGAGAGTTTGGAGTGAAACAGGATACAAAGTCAACCCTCAAAAATGAGTAGCGTTCCTGTATACCAATAACAAACTCACCAAGATAGAAATTAGGTAAATTACACCTTTCACAGTTGCATCAAGAAAAATGAAATACTTAGGAATTAACCTAACTAAGGAAGTGAAAGACCTTTACAATGAAAACTACAGCACTCTGAAAAAGGAGATCAAAGAGGATATCAGAAAATAGAAAGATATTCTCTGTTCCTGGATAGTCAAATGGCCATATTTGGCAGAACAAAGATAGTCAAAATGGCCATACTTCCAAAATTATTATACAGATTTAACACAACCCCAACCAAAATACCAATAACATACTTCACAGAACTAGAGAAAGCAATCCTAAAACTGAAAAGCAATTCTAGGCAACAAGGGCAAGGAAGGAAGAATCACAATGCCAGACTTCAAGCCATACTACAAGCTACAGTGATTAAAAAAAAAAAAAATAGCACTATGGGGTGTGAAGCAGACTTGTGGATCAATGTAACAGAATGGAGGATGCTGAAACAGCTACCTTACCTTTGACAAAGGGCCAAAAACCTTCACTGGAAGAAAGATAACCTGTTTAATAAACAGTTTTGGGAAAATTTGCTATCCACATGCTGAAGAGTGAACCTAGACCCATATCTCTTCCCATGCACTAAACTAAAATCAAAATGGATCAGAGATCAAAATGTGAAAACAGAAACATTTAATCTGCAGGAGAACAAAATAGGTAAAACTCTCGAAGACATAGATGTAGGCAAAGATTTTCTGATCAGGACCTCCGTTGCACTAGAAATAATACCAAGAATCAACAAATGGGATCACATCAAATTAAAAGCTTTTGCCCAGCAAAGGAAACCACCAAAATAGTGAAGAGACAATCTACAGAATGGGAAAAAATATTTGTCCTCACACAAAGGACTAATATCTAGAATATAGAAAGAAATCCAAAAACAATCGCACCCTCCAAATTTAAAGACCCAGTCCAAAAATTGCCATCTGACATGAACAGACATTTCTCAGATGAAGAACAAACAGCCAATAAAAACTTGAAAAAAAAAGTTGAACATCGCTGGCATTCAAGAAATGCAAATTAAAACAACACTGAGATTCCATTTCACTCCAGAACGAATAGCTATCTTTAGGAAATCAAATAGTAACAAATGGTGGCAAGGCTGAGAGGAAAAAGATTCATTGCTAGTGAGAGTGTAAATTGGTACAACCACTATGGAAATCATTATGGAGATTCCTCAAAAATTCAAACTAGAAATTCCATTGACCCAGATAATCCTCTCCTAGGTATCTTCCCAAAAGAGTTAAAGACATCATACAACAGTGATAGATGCACACCCATGTTTATAGCAACACAATTCATAATAGCTAAGTCTTGGAAGCAGCTTATGTGTCCATCAGCAGATGAATGGATAAAGAAAATGTGGTATTTATACAAATAGAGTACTACCCTGCCATAAAGAAGGGTAAAATTAAGTCATTTGTAGGAAAATGGGTGCACCTTAAGACCATAATGTTAAGTGAAGTAAATCAGAAACAAAGACTTCAACCTTGCATGGTTTTTCTTATGAGGAATTCAATATACAGATAAAGTGCAAAATAAAAGACAGACAGTAGGAAAAAAAGAGGGAGAAAACTATTGTAACCCAGCATGGATGATGTATCTAAAAGTATACCTTGATTTAGTATAATCATCTTACATGTTTTTTATGTTTTTTAGCCTGTTATGCTGTTAATTTGTCTGTCTAATAATTACCTATATAAGGACTTACAAATTAATATAATGCTGGCAAAAAAAGAGTCTGGAGGGAAAGGCTGAAAAAGAAATTGAGATGTGTTATGTACATGTACCAATTCCTCATAATGAATATAATCATTATGAACTGCAAAGATGTACTAATAAAAGTTTTAAAATATTTTAATAGTAAGTAAAATTGTTTTAAGATCTGTTGACATTAAAAACATTTCATGCATTTGGAGATGAGATGGAAGTGGACCTTGTTTTTGGCATCTGTCCCTTAACACATTGTCTAGTTTACTATACACACAGTACCTCAACAAAATAGTAGGCCAGTTGTCCTAGCAGAAATCCTAATACAGAAAGAATTGTCAGGACAATGACATCATGGTTCTTTAAAAACACCTTCAAAATACCTTTAAAAAAGAAAATGTATGTCATTTAAACATAATTCATAGTTTCAAAAGGCAAATTACCTGGATTTAATCATTACCCATTATATACTTGTATCGAATTACATTATATCCCATAAGTACGTACAAATATTGTCCATTAAAAAATAAACCCTATTGAAAGAAAAAAATATACTTTATAGTTTTAAAACAATTTAATATTCAGCCTCTAATTTTGAGCATTCTGAGTGTCATATTATTGTAGATGAATAGTTAATGGTTGTTACAAATACTGTTAAGTATGAATGACATATAAGGAGGCATCTCTCATTGGTGAATTTTAAAAATGCTCAGACTTCAGCAGCCTCCCATTTGCCCACCCAGTGACACGTGAGGATCACTGCGTGGGTGTCTTACCAATGGACCTGATGGTGAGAAATAATGAAAAAGCCCAGTCTAATGTCAGCACACTTCATCTTGTACATTTGTTCTAGAGCTAAAACAATATATGTTCTATAGCTTTCCTAAAAGCCAGAAATTATTTTGACTCTAACCTTAAGGAAAATTGCCTTCACTAGACAAGGAAAAAAAGATATTTGTTATCTCTTATCTGTATTTTCTTCCCTTGAAACCCTATTCTGTCCAAGATCACTCATTTCGTTCTCCATGTATTCATAATGGATCAGAACAAATGAAGCTTATAGTCATCGGCACCTTGTGGGTACCAAAAGGGACCAAGATCTTATACTGAGTATTTTAAAGACCTCCTTTTAAAGAAAGCAGTTTCACTCCCCAAGCCAATGGGTAAGACTGAAGAAGTTCTTTCTATGTATTTGCTTCATTATTTGTCCACGAATGGTATTCCTAATTCCAGAAAGGAGAAGCTGACATTTTTCCCTAAATAAATTTTCCTTTACAGGGGTCCGGCAATCACTAGAGTTGAACCGTGGAACAAAGCTGCATCTTTTGAATGCTTAATCATGGTTTAGGAGGCCCTTAGCCTTTGCTAATGTCCTTCTGGGAGCTGAGGCGGGCGGTTCATCTTCCTCAAATAAAAATCACAACAAAAGCCCTAAGAAAGTGGCCAGAATTAATGATATCAACTACATAAATTGTGAATGGTATATCAGAGCTCTTCGTCTATTTGTCCCAGGGGTCTCCCCTCATCTCAGATATTTTGGTCATAATGTCACCAGAGATTGTCTCCTTGTCACCAGAGAATCTCTATAATACCTTCCTGGTTATACCAGCCACACTGCATTGTAAGTATTTGCCGGTCTCCCCCAGAAGAGGCTCCCTGAGGTTAAGGACTGGCTTGTCCTCCTGAGGTGCCCCCCACACGGCCATGCTCAGCAAATGCTCCTGAATGAAGGTGCCTGAATAGATGCTATTTCAAACTGAAGGAAGCTAGACTGACAGCATTCACTCGCCTCTTGAAGTCTCACTGGCCTCCTCTTTAGATGTAGCTGTGATCATTTTCCTTTTTTTTTTTTTTTTTTAAACCAAGAACATGTATTGGTACATGGTGGATGGACGTAACGATCACACTCATCATAGTTTGTTTGCACCTGCACATGATATATCTTGGTTTCCCCGCCCGTCCCCACCCCTCCCTTCCACTCCCCCACCCCTCCTTATTTATAATAGCTTTACTTACAGTTTTCCATTTTTCTTTTCTTTTCTCTTTCCCTTCTTTCCTTTCCCCCTCTTCCCTCGCTAGTTCTCTTCCCATTTGAACACTTTCTTCTTTACCATATCTATTATACCTTTTTGCCCTTATTTATACGTACGGTTCCTCATGTAGAGAAACAACTCGATAGGTGGTCATGTGTGATCACTTTCTACATTTAAAAAAAACCTCGGGCCGCTTCCTGCGGGTGACACGGGCGCCTGCCGACGGGGGCTGGCGTGCTCACCTGCCCGGGGACGCTGGCTGTTTGCCACAAATCTCATTGGTATTTCAAGCGCTGAATTCCCGCTGTCCCGCAAAGCGTCCCTTGTTTGTGAGAAAGGCGACGTTCAAGGACTATTTAAAAAGACTTCGAGTTGGACGCAAAGATGGAGGAAGGCACCCGGGCTCCAGACAGGGACAGTGACAAAACTGTGATGGAGGGCTCAGTGGCAGAGAGCGACCTGGAAGGGCAGGAGCTGCCCTGGAGAAGGTGACCGCCAATCGGCTGTGGGCTGTGGCCGTGAGGCTGAGTGGACGCGGGCTGGAGCGTGGGGAGGGCGGTGCCTGGGCCGAGGAGGGGTCCTCACCCCAGCTAGGGACGTTAATGGAAAGCCTTCCCCTTGGTCTGGGGTGGGAGTCCTGCTGCACGGGCAGAAAGCCTGGTGGCTGAATTCCACAGATACATTTTGCTTCAAACTGAAAAAAAAAAAAAAAAAGCAAGCTCAAAGAGCAGAGGAGAAATAATTTTTAAAAACAACCACGTACCTCCCAAAACACAAATGGCACATACAAGCAGTGGGAAATGTTGCTTTGTTACAAGGTAATCTGCTGGCCTCCCGCAGAGTATATCAGGTCTGGAATGGTGTCCATGTATCCAAAAGGAATTATTCATGTTTTGCTGTTGTTTTTCCAGAACTTGACGGACTCATATGTGTTATCACTGACACTTTCACTGCTCCAGACTAACCTGTTCTAATATGCAAAAAGAGAAACATGAGGCCTTCCAGGACCCAATGCACCAATACTTCTACTTTAGATTGTGCCACACTCAGATCTGAGCGTGTTTCTTCTTGTCATAGGGCACACGGTTAACACCTCTTGTTCTATCTCTTGCCCCGAGAATATTTTATAGGAACAATAACAGCAGTGATATATCTTCTTCATACTGCTACCTATTAAATAGGAGAGGGGGTACATCGATTATTGCACTAACTATTGTAATGATATGGTAATGATGTGTCCACACTGAACAGTGAGTTCTCAAAGGTCCTAGCCTAATATTGACTTTTATTAAGGCTGTGCACACAGTGTGTAGCACAAGATAGGCTCTCGATAAATATTTGATGAGCTGAACTCTTCAGGGGAGAGGGCTGAGGATAAATGTTATGTTCCTCATTCTCCATGAGTCCAAATCATTCTAGAATCCCATTTCACTACTGCAACTCCAATACTCCTACAAATCAAAAATGGCAAACAAGAAGTAAGGTCAAAATTGAGCCGTAAGAGTTAAGACTGGGCGTGAGGAAGGGTGAGAATAATCTAAAAACAAAAACTAAGACTAAGGTTGAAGTTTGGCCATCGGTGCCTTTGACTGAAATAGAAAAAGTTCCTCTTCCTTGGAGTAGCGAAGCCTGAAAAGGTGCACATGGCTTAGCACGCGAACTACAGGCTGGATCTTCAAACCCTTCACCTGTCCCTCAAATTTCCCTTCACTGTCTTTGGCATCTTCACACCCTTCTAACCCCACGTTAACGACCTTTAAATCAAGTTCTCCAAACCACCGAGAGATGGTTCCTTCAAACCTAAGCTGTTTCCGATTTGAAATGAAGATAAAGGCTCCGAAAACAGAACAAAGCTCAGCTCTGTACCTGCCTGCCAAGGACGGCACTGCCAACCGATACAGCAGGCAGAGCAGTTTCCACGCCTACCTCCCATTGGTTTCTTGCCAGCCTGGTTTTGTTCTGATTGGCCACTTCCTTATCCCCACCACCAATCCAGAAGAAGCTAAGTTACCTACTTACAGGGAAGCCTGCGTTTTTTCATGTTCAAGCTGTTGAATTCAACAACTGTTTTAACTGATTTCCCTTGCAAATATAATAGCTAAGATGGTCAAAGACATTAACCGTATAGGCAGAATATAGTTGTTCTTTTTTTAATGCCAATCGTGTCCAGTTCAGCCCTAGCCCTCGACACTGCCCTGCCCCTTCTCTCATTTGCAGTCAACCTTTTCCAATTTTTTTTTTACTTTTCAACGTTTTCGTTCCCATTTTTCTCCTTCCTATTTGCCATTAGTTTTTGGTTCTTATTTGAAGAAATAGTGTCACTCATTCTCTGAGAGAGGAAAAATACATTGCCCTGCTGGGTGTGGCATAATTCCAGCACTCTGGGAGGCCGAAGCAGGAGGATAACAAGTTCAAGCCCGCTTTGAACCACTTAGTGACATGGCAAGAGCCTGTCTCAAAATGAAAAGTGAATAAAAGGGATGGAGCATAGCTCAGTTCAAAGGCCTTAGGTTCAATTTCACAGCACCAAGGAGGGAAAAACAGCAAGCATGTAAGTGTCCTCCAACACTGTGATACCTTATACTTTTTGCTTCAAATCTAATTACTAGAAACCTAGAAACCTACACAGTATGAATATTTTAGTGAATATTAATCAATTTGCAGGCTACTTGGAAGGAAGAGTTGTGACTGGGAAATTCTACTCTGTCATTCTATGCTTCATAAATCAAGGTTGCTGCACATCCTCTTCCCTAAGGAGAACTTCACAGCAGGACGATTGCTATTATCAGTCTTCTCCATTATGTAAGTATTAGGAAAACTTTGACAAGCGAAAGTCCCAATTCTTAGCTAAAACATCGGTTGACAGCTGTGTCTGAATATAGCAATCGCTTTTGGCATCCACACACCCCCACACGAAAAATATTCACTACACCTTTTTTGTCCAGAAGTGTCCGGTTCTTTTAAACCACTGGACCCATCCCTATCAAATGACAGACTGTATTTAAAAGAAAAAAAGCTTATTCCCAGACTCTCTCCCGAGAGATCCACTCCTCATCCTTTCCCATTCTGCCTCTACTTAACTCATCGGATAGCTGATTTCAGTGTGCTTTCCCCCATCTTCATCTTCAGCTCCTCTGTACTGGGGGTCACCTTGACTTCTCTCTGCACCGAGTTTGCACTGCCTCTGATCATTCTGATGAATGCTCTTCCAGTTCTATGTCATTCCTGTCCTTCTATTGTCACCGCAGGCTCTCTTTTCACCTGTAAGTCTTCTGTGATTTCAGTTTAAATTTCAAACTTCAGGTTCACCAAATCCTCATACTTCAGGAAAACTTGGATAAAATATGGAGTCAACTCTGGCTTATATATACTTCTGAAACATAGAGCTAGCACATAACCAAAATACAGAGACAAGCAAATTTCACCACAATCTTTCCCTAGAGATCCTTTTAAAATGACATAATAAATTTATATTTCACCATCTTCTGTAAAGCCAGCAGACTTTGATAGCTTTGGCCAGTTGAGGGCTGAGAGGCTGCCCCGTGGTCCTCCTCTCAATCTGGTCTTCTGCTAACAGACTGCAACAGTGTGACAGACAGGCCCACGTTGTAGGTGGGTGTCCAGTTTCCCGTGGCCCTGACACTGTGATTATTCTGGAGTGGGAATGGAACTCAGACAACACCAACCAGTTACGCTGAGAGAGCTGTTCTCCTTCCACTCGGGGTTAGCCATGATCTTGGTTGCCTGGTGCACCTAGAGCTCATCTTCCCAGCAGCATGGAGAAAGCCCACCTAAAATCTCAACTTTTCTATGAGGCATCATCTTAGATATTTCTAAGATCCTAACAGATAACTTCAGAATTCCTTCCCAGATTTTATCTTTTTCCAGAAGAAATTTCTTAGTTCAAAAACTTCTTCCAACTAGAAAGGCTGCAAATGAGGAACAGTTCTATTTTCAAGCCAAGTGCTGGTTCCTTTCTGTTTCTTTTACAGTTTATCTGAAAGTTGAAATGTTTCTTCTCTCAGCTCATCTCTCTCCTCACATTTTAGAAGCCAAGTAGCACTGGAATGCTGTCTGGAAATTGTCTTAACAGGATCATTGAGTTCATTACTTAAATAATGGTGGCCAACCTTATTACAATCTCATAACAAGGGCCCTTTCCCCCAGCCTCTGCCATGTTCCTATCTTTCCTATAAATTCCCACTGGCAGCCTCCTAGAGCCTCCTACAGGCTGTTAATACTCCACTTGAGGCCTGTAGGCTTTTACTCACACTCCCCTCCAGACCTTTCTGGCTTAGGCCTCCATCCAGTCCCAAAGCCAGTGCCACCTATTTTAGGTTTTGTTAGGTCCATTTCTCATGCCCTTTATACATTGCTGTGTAACAAATACACACAAAACTCAGTAGCTTAAACAAAAACAATCATTTATTTAGCTCAAGTCTGCAATGCTGGCAGCAGGGAAAGTTTGTGTCCACTCCATACAGCATTAATTGGGTGGCTTGATTGGAGAGCCACTTCCAAGATGACTCAGTCACACGCCTGGCACACTGGGGACAGCAGCTGGCTGGAGTTCAGCCGGGGCCGCGGCATCAGTTCCTTTCCATGTGGGTCTCTCCACAGGCTGGTTGCTAAGAGCAAGCATCTTAAGAGAACTAGACAGAAGCCACATCAACTTCTATAATCTTAGCCTTGAAGCATCACAGAGAACCACTTTCACTACAGTACAGGCCTGCACAGATTCAAGAAGGCCCACCTCTCTCTGTGAGGAACCCTGTAACCACACTGTAAAGAGCACCTCGGAGATGGGAGGGGGCTGTCTTGGACTATATATCTACCGCATATTAGAATGAACACTGAGATAGCTGTCAGTCTTTCACAGACTGGGGCATTGTGCTAACCTAAACAGCAATCTGCCTGCTTTGCTTAGTCTAGACTGGTGGCGTTCAAAGGCCAGACTACAGGTCAGTTCTGATTCATGACAAAAGTTCCGTCATATATGGCAAAGTGAGAAAAATCAAACATAAAATTCTATAATAAAGCTTAATTTTTTTCCACGTAGAGGATAAGGTCTTACACTGAGATCATATATTCCCTACTTTTTTGGTGTTAAAATGTTATTAAATAATAGTAGGTAGTAGCTGTTTTCTTAATGAGGTCCTATCAATCTCCTCCCTTTATTTTTTTATATTTTTCTGATCATGAAACCCAAAATTCTAAATCACTGTCTAAAAGTTATCACAGAACTGAATTTAGCCTTTAACTGACTACCTCTCAACCACCGTGGAGGCATTCTTGAATTACTAGTACATACTCTGAGTAGTAGTTACTCTGTGAGGTTCAGAAAAAGCCATGCAGCTACCCGAGTAACACTCAAACTCAAATCTTAAGGGCATTTTAACCATCCTATGTATCTACAATTTTGTACAACAATAGGTAACAACAAATATGTGTCTCTCAAAACAGACGAAAGCTATAGATCTATAGATGTAAATAGATGTCAGATCGTCACATCACCAGAATCTCTGAAATAAGATCCAAGAATCTCTTGGTAATCGGTAAGTTCACAGGCTTGAAAAACAATACTACACTCAAGATGAAGGCTTAGGAAACAGAAGGTCAGAGGGGAAAACGGACACAAACCCATAGTGTGGGGTGCAGGCGGCTTGCCTGCTGGAGGAGCAGGAGCTGAAATGGGGCACCAGCATAAGCAAGGTATGGGGATAAAGTATGGGAGTTATTTTTATAAAAGTGAACAAGCTCTATGAATGAATGAGGAAGTGGTGAGTTCTATGAAGAAAGTTAGAACTAAAAGTGAATTCATTTAACTATCATTTACTAACTTACTATCCTACAGGCTCTTTAGGTATAACAAAGTTCCTAGCCTCAAAATGCTCATAATTCACATGCAGAAGCAAACATGAACAATTATCCAGCTAATGGCACGATGGGTGCCCCAAAGACGAAAGGATTCGCTCTTTGTAATAATGGGGATGGGAAGGCGGAGAATTATGACTTCTTCACCAGGGGTCAGGACTGACTTCCTAGAGGCTCCGCTAGCCGGGGCAAGATGAGGAAGAGGAGCTGGTGAAGGAATTAGAAAAGCAGACTGTGAGAAAGCAGAGATGTCAGGATCGACATAAAGGTGCCATTACAAAGACTTTTACAAATATACCATTAGCAAATATATCAAGAGCTACAAAAAGTTTGAGGAAAAATATTAAGAAATTAATACAAAAAGGAGAGAGGCTTATTTTATTATAGGGGGTCTCCAAAAATGCCTCAGTCTTATTTGGGAATCTTAGAAGCAAAATCCAGCATTCCTTCCCTGGTCGCCAGGACTATTCACCTGGAGAGTAATGGTGTATTCAAGATCAGGCGCAGAAAACGCAGGTTCAAGAATAAAAATAATGACACCTAGCCTCTTCCTAAGTTATTGCAGTGCTGAGGGACGAACAAAGATTCCCTCTTTGTACTTCTCCAGAAACACTCAGAAGGCCTACCAAAGACAGGGGTGAAAGTTACTGCCCTGTTCTTCTGTTTCAGGAAACTGAAACTGAATTGCTCATACAGTAATATCTCAAAACCATGCTTGAGACAATGTCGAGTGACAAAGTATCACTGAATTGGTCATTTATTTTTCCTCTCCCCTAAAATGAAAAACTAGCTTGCAGGCCAAGACAGAGGAGGAAGTCATAAGAACAAAGAATATCCTTTGAACATTTTCCTTCCTATAAAATTTTCTCAGAAAGTGGCCAAGTAATAGAAGGTTCAGGGGCTTGATCAAATAAACTAGACAAAGGGACTTTCCAAATCACCAGTAGGAAACCAACTATACTGTGTAAAGCCTATGAAACAGCAAACAAAACAGTAGTGAACATGTCACGGAGTCCAGTTACAATATGCACATTGCCAAGCTTACAGAATAGGGGAAAACCTCTAAATATAAAACTAAACAGATTTGTGTTTGTTAACTTAAAGATAGAAAGAAGTTAAAAGTAAATAGGGTCTTACTCAGAGACTATATCCAACTTAGAGGTGAATTTTAATTTGAATATAAAAAGTAACAGTTATAACCAGAGGACCCTACTCCAAACAATTCTTAATATTTCCTTGCTCCAGAATGTCACTCATAAGATTTCCTTTTGAGAGAGCAAGAACAAAATTTCTTTCCTCTGCAAATAACCAAATGTGTCTTTTTAAATGGAATTCTCCATTTGAACGGAAATTTTTGTCTCAATTACACGAAAAAATCATTAGACTCTCTAAGTGGTTTTGAAGGACTCCACGTGGTCTCTGTGAGTGGTTTACACCCGAGTGCTTTCCTGATGGAGTGTGCGAAACTCATGTGGGGCTGCGCTTGGAGGAGCAGAGACAAGACCAGAGAGTCCGGGCAGAAGCCTTCCAAACAGGGTAAAACCAACCATGTGCTTAAACATGTTTATACAATTTCATATCGACTTTCTTGAATTAAATTGGCATGACTGGCTCTGTCTGTACTGATAATAGAAGCAAATGTGCCCTTTTACAAAATGTATGTCCAGCAGAAGGTATAATCTTGACTTCTCTTCTGGCTAGGCTTAGTTTATAATGGATTTGGCATTTTTGCTTGACCTGAAAGAGATTTTAAAAATTACATTTAATTAGTTTGTGATATGAAACCAGTTCTTAAAATAATGAGCACAGAATAACTCAGTATGTCCCAGCTGAAACCAGCCATTAGTGGAATCCTGCTGTTGTTGGTATACCAGTTCAAATATTTTCCCCAATATATACATGTGTATATGTGAGGCCATATTTCCCATATAATCAGTATTACTGTTCCTAGTTTGGCTATGGACTAGAGTGACTTTGAATAAACTGCTGAACCTCTCAAGTCTTCACTTTCTCTGTAAAACGTGGGATCATTTCAGAGGCTCTATCAAGGCCTAATAGTCTACCCTCTATGATGAAGGCACTTAGAGGAGATGTCCTCAGGGGACTTAGGAAGAAGGGCAATTCTTCTGCAGAGGTGAGGGGGAGGGAGACAGGGTTGTTGAGCAAGGCCAATGGTAGCAGTCAAGCAGGTAGGATTCAAATTATCTAATCAATAATTCAGGTCTTAATCATCTTACTCCTGGAATATATTGGTCTCACTTTCTGTAGTCTCCTCTCCCTCCAAACCATTTTTTACAAGAAAAGCCACATTATTATCCCCTACTTAACCGCTCTTCTCTTCTATCCCAAAGGCTTTTAATGGTATCATAGTGCCCACAAAATAAAGCCCAAACCTCTCAGTTTACAATTCAGTCGTTTTAACACAATGATCACAGATTAACTTTGCAATCTTGTTTTCTACTGTGCTTTAACAGAGACTTAACTACAATCGGCCACATCAGGACATGCCCACATTTGAACCTTTCAGCATCATCTTGTGCTTTCATTCTAGAATTTCCACCATACTCCACCCTGGTTTCATGACAGTTCCTGTTTCTTCACAGTGCTTTCTCTTTGTACTCTGGCTTCTCTATAAATATATATACAACTTAGTTTGCCTTTTCAAGTGTATATGTTTTATTCACAAACTAGGAAACCGGCTCCTTAAAGACAGAGGTGGTCTAAAGTTTCTATCACCCTTCAAGATGACCAGGAGAGTGCTGAATGCATGCTCACCAGGCATTAGTTACAGACAGCAAGTGATGTTCTGTCAACTACCTACATTAGGTTAAATGTCTTAAACTTTTAAAATCCATGACCCCTTTTGATGAACATAAAAATATTAGATACTAGATATCCAAATGCAAGACAAAGAAAATGGACCCCATCTCATACCATAAACAAACAAACAAACAAAAACTCAAAATGGATCATAGAACTAAATGTAAGGGTCAAAACTATAAAAACTTTTGGAAGAAAATGTAGAATTAAATCTTGGTAAACTTGATAAAATTAGGTAATGGCTTTTGAGATATTATACTGACAAGCAACAAAAGGAAAAATAAATATATCTGGACTTCTTCAAAATAAAAATCTTTTGTCCTTCAAAGGACAGTTAAGAGGGGTCTGGGGATTTAGCTTAGTGGTTAGAGTGCTTGCCTAGCAAGCACAAGGCCCTGAGTTCCATACCTGGCACAAAAAAAACAAAAAAAAGACAGTTAAGAAAATGAACAGAGCATAGTGCTACACATATGTAGTCCCAGCTGCTGAGGAGGCTGAGACAGAAGAATCACAAGTTTAAGGCCAGCCTAGGAAGCCTGGTAAGACTCAATCAAAAAAAAAAAAAAAAAAAAGGAAAGAAAAGAAAATGAAGAGACCATGCAAAGAATGGGAGAAAATATCAGAATCATATTTCTAATAAGGGATTTAAAAGGGATTTATATACATAATATATACAGTAAAGAACTCAAATGACAAAAATACAACCTGATATAAAAATCCCAAATAATTAAGCATTCCTCTAGAGAAAATAAATGACCAATAAGCACAAGAAAAGATGATTATTAGTAATAATCAGACAATGCAAATCAGAACTACAGTAAGACAGCACTTCACACACCCATTAGGATGGCGAAAAAAAAAAAACCAATTTTTTAGATGGTTACAAGGGGCTGGGGATTTAGCTCAGTGGTTAGAGTGCTTGCCTAACAAGCACAAGGCCTGGAGTTCCAACCCCAGCACCAAAACAAATAAATAAAATAAAGACAATAACAAACGTTGACAAAGATATGGATAAACTGGAATCCTCATGTACTGTTCATGAGAATGTAAAATGGAAGTTTGGCAGTTCTTCAAAAAGTTAGACAGTCGATTCCCAGCTTCCCCCCCCACAAAAAAAAATTAGATGAAAAGTTACCACACAATCCAGCAATTCCACTTTTACTTATACACCAAAGAAAAATGAAAAGATGTGGTCACACAAAAATTTGTACCCAACAGCTCTTAGCAGCATTATTCATAGTAGCTAAAAGAACAGGAATCCAAACATCCATTGACTAATAAATGGATTACATTTGTATCAACGCAATGGAACATTACTAAGCCATAAAAGAGAATGAAGGACTGATACAAGTTACAAAATGGATGACTCTTAAAAACATTATACTAAGTGACAGAAGCCAACTACAAAAGGCAACACATTTTATTGTTCTATTTATGAAACATCCAGAAGAGTCAAATTCATAGGGAACAAAAGTAGATGATTAATGGTCGCCAGGGTGGGGGAGGGAGGAATACAAAGTGTCTGCTAATAGGTTTGGGGTTTCTTTTGGGGGTTGTAAAGTGTACTAAAATTAGATAGTGATAATTACGTAACTTTGTAAATACACTGAAACCCACTGAATTGAATCCTTTGAAAGGGTAAATTTCATAGTATGATAATTATATCTCGATAAAGCTGTTGTGTTATTAGAATCTCAGGTATGTTGCCACCAAGGTTCTGACACATGAACTGCCCTCACTCTCAGGATGGTCTTGCTACAGTAGGCTTTTCTCCACATACAGAATTATAATGCTGAAAATTCTTTTTCAGACTCTGCCACCCTCTCTCCCAGGAGGATACACTTTCCTATTTGAGAATCATGGATCGAAATCAAAGACATAGTCATCTACAAAATGTGATGACTGATGATGGTAATATCAAGATTGGTATCAGGCACTTCCTACAGAAAGAATTCAGTTATTAGCTATTCCTAATAATGAAATGGGAGCTGTACTGCCGGTTAGTTCTTCTAACAAAGTTAACACCTACTTAAGGAAGATCATTAAAATCACAGTGTCTTCAATAACACTGAAACTTGTCCTCCTCTTTTCTGACATTCAGACCACCTTTTACCCAATACTTACGGGGTGTAGCCATTTTTGTGAGGACTGGAGTCACAATATCTTCCAAGTTTTGTCTCTGCTCCAAAAGCTCATTAATGGAAGCCTCTGGATGGGTTTCCAACCACTCATTTTTCACACGGCATGCATTGAGGACAGTGTTCTAGGGACAGAAATAGAGAATTTACTTTCCACTTATTTACTGAAAAATAAACTCTACGGTACCTCTATCAAGTACCTTCTGTGGGCACAGAAATGTTCTGTACCCAATCTCCCCAGACAGTCCCCATCAGGTACATTCAGCTGTTGAATACTAGAGATGCGGATAGTGTGCCTGAGAAACTGAACTTTAAGTTTTATTTAATTTTAAACAATTCAAAATTAAATAGCACTATCTGGCTTGTGACAACTAAACTGAACAGGATTGCTGTGACATTAGTGGAACATGAGTTCCTAAAACACACCATTGATGTGTAATTTATCAAATTCTTAGACTTGCTCATTTCTTTTCAGCACAAGCTAATTCTTTTCCATCTAAATTGTCAGAGAAAATTCACAGAGCATTTTACATGAAATAGTTTAAAACTAAGACACATTTCTGATACTTTGACCATATTTAATTAATGTACATCAAAATCAATAAAATAGTTCATAGGCAGTACTTAGATACAGTAATACAGCAAGTTGGCTTTATTGTTAGTTATCTTTATATATTTTTCCCATTATGGAAATTTTGATATATTAAAAATATGTATTATATATATACTAAATTGTATAATGTATATCTATTTTGAAGCAAAATAATGAAATGAGTATCAGTGAACCCTACTAAGCAATGAAAGAAACTTATGGTACTACTAACAAAACTTCTGTGTCCCTCCCTGTATTCATCAGCCTTCTTAATGCTGAGACACAACACCCAACACCGACAATTTAAAGATGGAGAGGTTTAATTTAGCTCAGAACACTCACTCAAGTCCGGGAGACTCAGTACATGATCAGTAAGCCCCGAGGCAGAAGCATCTTGATGAAAGGGCACGGCACAGCACAGCTGCTTAGTTCATGGTGGCCAAAAAAGCAGAACAAAGGAAGAATGCCAGAGAGGACTGAGAGAGGGGCCATGTGCAACACCCAAGGCCACAACTCCAAGACCAATCCCAGGCAAAACCAGGAGAGTACTTTACTAAACTGCTAGCCATTACTTAATCCAGTGAAGTTGACATACCAGAATTGTCAACATCACACCCAAACATATCTCCTTAAACCATACTTAATAGCCAAATAAAGACACTAGCAAGTTCAGAATTCCACCTAACATAATACAACTATCCTGAGTACAACTGGAAATACAATAATCACTCCCCCAAAACATCCATGGTTCCAGCATTTTTCAAAAGTCTAAGTCTCTTCTGAGACTCAAGGAAAATTCTCAGCTGTGAACCTCTATAAAAATCAAAAATAAGTAACATACTCCCAAGGTACAGTGGTGCAGGGTAAACATTTCCTTTCCAAAAGAGAGGAGTAGAGGGATAGAAAAGAATCAGACTAAAGCAAGATCAAAACCCGGCAGGGCAAACAATAAGTTCTGTAGCTCCATATCCAGCAGCCAGGACACAGGTCTATGAGGGCAGACACTGGCACTGTCCGTGTGATGCTGGTTTGTCAGGCATGCAGAACACAAGAGCTGCGGAATCAGGGAGGCGGAGCTGAAAGGGCAGACAAGCAGCCCCCGCGAGGGCAGTGTGCGAAGCAGTAGGAAAGTAGCCAAGGGTGCTGTGGAGACCCCAGGAAACTGGAGATGCCAACAATATGAAATACCAATTTTTCTTTTTTAACAAAGTCTAAAAAATTAAAACCCCCAAAACAGAATACTTGAAATTTATAATGCAAAATCAAATTAGCAGAATATTAAATATTTACAAAACTATAATCTTAATATAGATATAAATAAAAATATTTCTAAAGTAACATGCAATTTTGTAAAATTGACAAAAGAATGGCTCAAATATGGGAGAATTTTCCTTCATTCCTAAAAAGAAAGTATGTTCAACAGAAGCTGTGAAGGTTTTCAGACTCAATACAAATACAGTATCTTTGTGTGCACACAAGAACTAGCACGCAAGGAGAGCTCAAGGTTAGCGCTGGGGCTGTACGCTGCTCCCTCTCCCAGCTAGCAGGGCAGTGACCTGGACCTTTGGCCTCCACCCGCACAGTATATAGTTTTCTGGAATATTGTGAAAATGTTTAAAGATCCTCGCTTCATACAGACCCTTGGGACTGTTCAACAGGCCAGCCTGTTTGGACCTGATGGCTTTCACTGTCACCTGAATTATTCTTTGGGAGTCACCTGTGCTTCGGAAAGGCCAGACAACCCTGCTAAGGTTCCACACGCCCATCCTTGGGGACAAACTTTAGCAAGGCGATAGTTTCCCTCACGACCTTGAAGACATAAGCAGGCGATGCTACCAGTTTCCAGGATATAAACTAGCAAGGCATCCGACAGGACATCAGGAAGCAGGAAAGGGAAAGGCGAGGATGGAGTGAGGAGGGTGTGGCCCAGCTTCCTCGGGCCGAGCCAGGGCCCAGGAGCATCACCGCCTGGGTGGGCAGAGAGGCCTGGCCGGCCTGCGCTTGCTGGGAACATCAAGTAAGTGACATCCAGGCAAAGGTCCACCGGTGTGACTGTTTCAGCATGAGATTTGTGATATGAACTAGGTGGACTTACAATAAAGGACCCAGAATCCTAACTAGTGAATTAAAATATGGACCTACTAACTACTATATTAACAAGTTGACTCCTGTAATCCCATGGGGATGATAAATGATGCTGGCTTGTTTAACATCCAAGCAAATACATGCATTCAAGAAAATTTTTTTTTATGTTTAAATTTTTTTTATTTTCATTAGTACATGTTTGTAGTACGTAATGATTACATGCACTGTGGGAAACTGGTCTATATGTCTTTATATTTACTGTAAGTGCTACCTCCCATTTCCTCAGTGCTTCTTAGTAATTAGGAGTTTTAACATTAAATACCTTTCTAATTTTTGATACTATGAACTGAGCTGAATAAACCTTGCCTCCTTTAACTTTGAGTGTCAGGTATTTTGTCTCAGCAACGAGAAAAGTAACTAAAACAGGAGAGAAGGAGGGCGGAGGGTAAGGAAGAGGAAGAAAGAAGAGGCTCAGTATGGACCACCGCCCTCCGCTAGAACATTAGTGCAGAAATTAAGATGCAAGACAAAATCCTTGAAAGCCCTTCAGAACAACAATCACAATACAGTACCTTGTCTTCCTTAAGGAGCTTCCCAGGTCCCTTTTCAGAGTCAGTAATGGTTAGGGAAACTCTTGCAATATATTTTTTCAGAGCTAGCCTGGCATCTAAAAGAATAGGACAGTAAAACATACAACGATATAACAAAGATCTTAAAAAGCACTCGAGTCTTTGTAAAGTACATTATACACCAGAACTTTATGGAGACTATGTGTATGCAATTCATTGTGGCTGCCTTCACTGAACTCTGGAAAAATAACACTCAACCAGCACGTCACTTGGGAGCACTCAGTATGTTCCTAGAATTGTGCTAAAATTTTTGAAGAATAAAGGAAATATAAAACATGATACCTGATTCCAAAGAGAACTTATCTATTAAAATGCCTACTCTAGAGAAAGAAACAACAAAAAAATATTTCCAACAGAAACTGTTCCTTGTTTTACTCTTCTCAATACTTCACAAAAATTTCAAAAGTAGTTTTCTTCTTTAAAAAAAAAAGTACTTTTTAATCTTTTCACAGTAATGTTATCATAAAGTTTGTTAAGACCTATTTAAATAAAACTGCAATACTTCACTGAGAGAACGAAGACTCAAACAGAGGAGCTTACCATATTCCTAGATGGAACAACTGAATACTGTAGTTGTAGATTAGTCCCACTAATTTATACGTTGATGCATTTGTTTTATATGCCTGCCACATTAAATAACCACAAATTTGATGGCTTAAAATGACAGAAACGTATCCTCTTAAAGTTCTAGAGGTCAAAAATCTGAAATCGGTTCCACGGACCTAGTCAACATGCTGGCAGGGCTGGTTCCTTCTGCTACCTCTGAGGTGATAGTCTGTTTCCTGGTCTTTTTCAATTTCTAGTGGCTACCTAAATTCCTTGGTTTGTGGCCCCTCTCTCCATCTTCAAATACGTCATTCTGATCTCTTCTTCCATCACCAAATCACCTTTTTTTCTGTGTCAAACCTTTTACCTCCCATTTACAAGGATACCGTGATTACATTAGGGTCCCACCTGGATAATCCAGGATAATCTCCCATCTCAAGAATTTTAAAGACCCAGGTGTGGTGGTGTGCACCTGTAATCCTAGCACTCAGGAGGCTGAGGCAGGAGGACTGCCCTAATTCGAGGCCAGCCTGGGCTATAGTAAATTCAAGTACAGTCTGAACTATATAGGGAGACCCTGTTTCAAAAACCAACAACAAAAAAAAAAAAAAAAGAAGAAGAATCTTAAGGATCCATAAACCTCCTTTTGTCATATGAAGTGGAATTGACAGGTTCCAGGGATTAAGACCTGGAACTATTTGAGAGTTCTTATTAGGGACAGTCTTCCCGCTCACCTCCTCAGAATTCACAGCAAAATATATTCATCCTACCCCAACATCTCTCAAATGCTATTACCACATCAATTCCTGTCCAAGTTCTCACTTAAATATCACAACTCAAAAGTCTCAAATCTCAAACTCAACATCATCTAAACAATTTAGAGGTGAGGTTCTTGGGTATGCCATCTTGGGCAAAATCCCTCTTCATCCATGGGCCTGTTAAACTAGAAGAAACAAGTTATCTTCTTCTAAACAACAATAGTAAAACAGGAATAGAATTACAGACACTGCCACTCAAAAAGGGAGAACATGGAAGGAAGAAAGGCATTAACAGTCCCAAACAATTATGAAATACAGCAAGGCAAATTCCACTAGGTCTCAATGCCGGATCTACTCAGTCATCCTTCCTTTCTCATGAGAGGAGGAGAGGAGAGAAGGAGAGAAGGGAAAGGAAGGACAAAAGGAAGGAAGGACAGAAGAGAGAAAGGAAGGGAAGGTGGGAGGGAAGGAAGGAGGGAAGGAAGGGGGCTGGGAATGTAGCTTAGTGTGAAGATCCTGGGTTCAATCCCAGTACTACAAAAAAAACCTCACACACACACTCATTTACTCACGGGCAACTTCTCAACCCCCTTACTACTCTATTTTTCTCCACTGCACTCCACAGATAATACAGATACAATTATATTCTATGCTCCAGTACTAAGCAGTAAGCTCCATGAAGATAAATATTCTGATATTTTGCTTTGTGCTGAGATGTATATGTATTCCCAGCCCCTAGCACAGTATTTAGCACATAATAGGTACTCAATAAGTATTCGTGATGAATGTTTACACAGAATTTCTTGTTGATTCTGAAATGCTCTCTCTGCATTGCCATCTGCCAAAATTCTACTCAATTCTTCAAGGCTGAATCAAATATACTTTTGTGAAACATTCTGCCACGCAGAACTCATTGCTCTTTCAACTGTTACGTGTTTTTAATTGTATTTAGATCTCATTTTATTCCATCTTGTAATTTTTACCATTACTTTGTTTTTTCAGGGGGGTGCTGGGGATCGAACTCAGGGCCTTGCACTTATAAGGCAAGCACTCTACCACTGAGCTAAATCCCCAGCCCCCATTACTTTGGTTTTTGCTTTTACATAGATTGTAAGCTTCTGTGCCCCTTCTTTCTGTCACATGACGCCCCCTCACTGTCTTACCTTTCTCCACCTTCTCTGCCACCTTACTCCTCATTCACTTCCTGGCAGCATCACATCAACTCCAAGGAAATGAGAGCAAATTTTTTCCATGAGATTTTATTACTATGATCACATTTTTATGATTGAATGTATTACCTAGCAAAGTATTAATAAATTCTTCATTTTTAAGAAAACTGGAGAAGCTCAAACCATTAAAGCAAGAAGCCACAAACAGTACCTCTAAGAAGCCTAAGGTGATTGGCCAGGTGGTACCTTTTAATTCTACTGCACCTTTTTATGATGTCACTGAACTCAGTATGACTGGTGATGTTACAATGATCATCACTGTACATGTTTCTGCTGTGTCTCTGACCAATTTTTTAACTGTAGACATTCTTCTCAATTGAGAAAGAAAGATGTCTAATCGAGGACCATCCTTGACTTTTCCTCTGTTATTTATCTTCTTCTTCAGGGAGAGCGTCTGCATTTGTGATGGGACAACCTGGACAAAGGCTGGGTGGGAAATTTTTCCTGACGAGGTTCACTATCTGAAAGTTAAGACTTCTCCACCTCGGTGTCTGCCTTACCCTCTGGACAAACTATGCTGCAACTTCGCTAACGTGGATGTATTTCAGAGCTGTCTATACCTCGCTTTTATTTTGGCGCAAGCTCTCTTTTTAATCTTGTCTGTATTATCTGTGCACTACCTGTGGATGAAGTGGAAGAAACACCAAAAAAAGGTGAAGCCAGGATGCAAATCATAATAGTTATAAGATCTAGAAGAATTTCGAACAAAAAATTATCAGTTTCTTTTTTTTAAAGTGTACTTTTTAAATGGACTGTTAACTAACTTCTAATGTTTGGGTAATCTACTGGGAACTAGAGCTCTTAAACTAATTTCCGACTTTGCCTATAGAAGGCACCATAGTTTGAGACACTCTCTAAAGCTCGCCGACCGAAAAGAAAAAAGAAAACAATCTTGACCTTCGAAACAATATAGATATCATAAATGTTTTCTTATTTTTAAAATGACTATGATGTGGATAAAAAAGGATAAACTAGAGTCATTTGTATATAAATGGATGTTCCTGGAGAACATACTATTAAGTGAAATAAATCAGACACTTACTAGTACATATCAAATTGTTTCTCTGATATGAGAAACCATAAGTGTAAATAAGGACAAAGGGGTAGAATAGTTATTGTATTCAAAAGAGAGAACTAGATAGGGAAAAGGGGGATGAAGAAGAAGGTTAAAAGAAAAGTAAGATGAAAGGGGGAAAAAATGGTAAAGTGTAGTTACACTTGTTGCAAATAGGGAGGGGTGGGTGAATGGAAGGGAGGGGAGGGGAAGGGGGGAAGAGGGGGGAAAACCAAGATGTATCATGTACAGGTACAAAATAACCATGTTGATTATGATCATTATGTATGCAATGTACCAATACATGTTCTTGGTAAAAAATAATAAAAAAAT
>PVJO010020987.1:0-30767 GCA_004026905.1 Hystrix cristata | reverse complement strand
TAGCCCAGTGAAAAAGCATTAGGTTCAATCCCAGTATTACAAAAAAAAAAAAAAAAAAAATACTCGAGCTATGCATTTGTGGTGATTATGTCACATTTTTAGGTTACTAATGTGAAATAGAGTGAGAAAGAGCCCATAAAAATAAGGGGCCTTTGAAACACACAGAGCAGGGTCTTTATCACAAAAAGTGTTGCTTGTCTAAGATGTCTTCTGGTGGTTCTATTAATCAGGCTTTTCAATGATTAAGGAAGCTCTTGTCAGCTATAGGCTGAGATGCTTTGCATGTATGGAAAGTCTTTGAAGTGTTTTTCTTCCTCCTGTCCCATCTGCATATGAAACTAAGACATTGTCAGAGGTGAAGTCTGAGAATTCAAAATACACGTGTTTAACTTGCAGAGCCACCAAAGGACTGCACAAATCCCTGTGAAATCCTTTGTCTCTGTAAAGTCACCATTTCAGATGATGTGAGGTATAGAACATGTGGACAGGACCACGAGAACTGGAAATACCAGTGAGTCTTTGGATCCGTGTGTTCTCAGATTCAGTACTTTTGTCACTTTAAGAAAAAAGAATCTTACATAAAAATGAAGCCACTTGTTAAGGAATCATTATTGGGTGGAGACAATGTGTTAAAAAATAAACAAGCTACCCATAAGGTTAATTATGGTACAAGCTACCATAAGGTAATTTTTTCTAAAAAATCTACACTACATGTCAACATGAATAAATGCTCCAACTTTCCAGTACTCGAAGTTCTTATTTATTCCCAGATACAAAGTTTTTGAGAGTTTTGAACAACTGGACCTTTCCTCTCTGGAAGCCTTTTCAGAGGTTGGGGAAAGCAATGTAGTCATTGTTCCAAAATGATGACCCATTTTAACTGATGACTGCTGCTGAAGGCACGATAATTGAAATAAAAAGTTTTAACTGATTTTTCAGAGCAATTAAACACAGACTTTTGGAGCCATTTCTGTGGGCAGAGACCAGAAAGTTATCACCATTTTTACTAATCCAATAGTAACTAAGAAGAACAAAGGCAGGAATCTCCATCTTCAGTGCAGGCTACTTAACCTACCTTTGTTGTATGCTCTCTTTTTTATAGTCACCGGCTTACTGCTTTTGTGCAGAAAATGATGCCGAAAAACCACACACCATTTTCTGCAATTCCATTTTTCCTGTTCAAATTTTTGGCACAAATCTAAAACCTAGATTGAGATGACATTGCAAATTTAATTATCACTATTTAACATTTTCTGTATACAAAGATTGCATGTTGAGAGTACATTCTTAAACAGTTTTCTTGAGTGTGATTCTGTTACCACAAGTATATTCAAAACAATCACACGAAAGTATATTACTTCTAAGTCAAAAAGAGTTTGTGTATTGATACTGTAGTTGGTCACTAAAATTCATTCCTCTGACGATTTGGCAGTACAAGAACATGCAGAGGGAAACCACTGCGATGCTAGATTGACATCTCAGAGTCCTAGGGGTGCCTAACCTCTGTGGTAATTCGCTCTGCAATCCTGGACAAGTCACTGCTCCCTTTTGAACTGCAGATTGTTTGTTTGAGAAATGATGGCATTAGATTGCCATCAAAGTTAATGGTTGTCAAATTTCAACTTAGGCAAGATCACCAGGAATTTTGCTAGAGAGGCAGATCTCTGGGTGCCCTCCATCCAGACTGATTCAATAAGACTGGACAGTGGCCTCAGAATGTGGATCAAATTTAGAGGGCATCTGAGATAGGTGTTCTCAGACTCTACTTTAAAAAACACTGTATGTACTAAAGTGCTTCCTGGTTAAAAGTTCCATAAAAGTGTGAAAGCAAGTCAAGAAATACTAAGATTTATAGGAAGTAGGAAAGAAAGTTGTTTTAATTTACTGTAATCTATCATAAGTAGTAGGAAGAAGCTGGCTTGTACAACGTGCATTTAGAGCATTTATTGGCAACATGAAGTCCTGATGATAGTAGACAATGAGGGACTTTGTGCAACGATCTCCTGATTAATTAGATTACTACCACCTTTTTGTCATTATAGACATGTCTATGCAAATAAATTGACCTATAGACAGTCACATCATTGGCCTGTGTCATGTCATAGCCTTAGATTAAATGTGATGTCCTTATGCGAGTATTATACTACACTACACTGACACCATGCCCGTGATTAGAGTATTTACTTTTATTTAGTGGCACAGTGATGGCTCCTTCTCTTTAGGATTAATTTGGAGAGGCTCTTGGACAGTTGTTAGTAGTATTGCCCATGGTCATAGGACAAAATGAAACTACCTAACCTAACCTGAGATCTTGGCCTCAATAGCGCTACACATTTGTGTACTAATAGTGACTTAGAGTATGAAGGAAACGATCACTCTGGAAAATATCCCATCCATCTATTTAGACCAAGATGATGCTTTATTACGTATATTCACTAAGAGAAGAAAATTCACGTCATGTTGTACAGTATGACCTTCATCTGTGTCAAAATAAACCTCATCCTCTCACCGCTATGCCTTGGTAATTCTCTCCACTGACAATGTTGCCTTTTCAATTTGTAAATCCTTCTCATAACACAGCAAGTTCTTTAAACGCACAAGTTAGGACTAACCTGTCTGCTTTTTTTTTTTTTTTTTTAATGTCCATTGTCCTGAGATTTCACTTCCAGGAGGCAATTTAAATGATTATGTGCTTAATTTATTTATTTCAGGAAGACCTTAAAGATCCAGCGGTGGCTACTTGTTTCTCTGTTATGTTTTAGTTTAATTATGCTGTATGTATTTCCTTTGCTAGATTCAAAGCTCACTAAAGTAAAAATACATTTTTCATTCTTTGTCATATCTGCAATATCTCAATTAGAATCTGGACAACAAACACTTAAGTGTGTTTTGAAGGAAATCAGTGAGAGAATAAATGATAAAGTGAATTCAAGCATCAGAAATGAAAGTTTTCCAATTTTTTATTTTTATTTTTTTTTGGCTAAAAGATGCTATTTTGAGCTTGTGATTCTTTTCACTAAGCCACATGAGACGCAAACATTGTTCAGAGGTGGGGCTGTCACCAAGCCAGCATGCCCTCAGCAAAAGACACAGGGAATGGCTTTCCCTCGGGACTGAGGGCGGAGACGAGTTGTGATTCCAAACACATATATGAGAATATTCTTAAAAGTTAGCTGAATAAGTCTAAGGTAAAGTAATTTCACTTTCCTTTGACTGCTCTTCAAGGCCACTTCAGAGTGACAGTTCTGCTGCACTGAGGTATTGTGCTGCATGTTGTGAAGCCTGCAGTGAAAATTCCTACAATTGTGCTCCTTCTGGAGGGGGTAAAAGCTAATTCACCTGAGACCCATTCAGCGGGCACACAGGTAAACATTTAGCAGCATGGTACTGGCGAGGCTCTTAAACTATACTGCTCATTTTCTCCAAACTGGGGAAGGAGCTATTTTGATGCCCAAGGGTACTTCTGTAGTTGTTAAATAATAAAATGTTCAAGTATCATTTTTACATATTAAACTTTAATCTCTCCAGGAATGACATGTTTATTTTTCTTTGACAATCAATAGATAAAAAATATTATGAAGAAAGTAAACAAAGAGGGAAAATGATCATACCACTAAAAAATATTTTTTCCTGTACAACAGATGAGCTCTCTTCTCTCTACTCTCTCTATCTCTCTCCTCCTCCTACATGCACACACACACACACACACACACACACACACACACACACACACACGGAGGAGAATTCAAGATGTAAAAACCCAGAAATAAATTTTGAGATACTGGCTTACAGTTTACCAGCCAAGGTGTCAGGTCTGAAAGAGATTAGAAAATGAAATGTCAATCATCTAACATTTGAAATAAATTTATGAGCATATATCATAGAAGTTATTCAAAGTATGCCATTTAGTCATTAAAGATTTCAATGATATTTTTAATGTCTATGAACTGGGAATTTTCATAATCTTGTTATTTTACAAAAGCAGTTAAATCAGAGATGAAACATAATTTAGTGCTGTTCTTATTTAGAAGGTGTGAATAAATGCCATACATATGTATGTATGTATAGATAAACCTATACATACCTATATTTATTATCAAATTTCACTATATTATGGTTTTTATTTTCATCCAATATTACTCAAAGTGGTAGATTCTCTTTTTCCTTTTACACTAAATATCATAAGTACATATAACTCAGAACTGGACCTAGCACATTGTTGAAGCCTTGGCAAATTAGTCCTTGAAATTTGTCATTAGTAGAAAATAGTTTAAGACCTCTGCTAGAATAAATTTAGTGCAACTTCAATTTCATGATGAGTTTTTTATTTAATTTTGAAGATTTTTTTGATTAACAAGACTGAAAACAAATAATCGGGAGGCGTGGGTATTACTACAAGTCTAAAGATTTGGACCAGGATAATTAGGTAATTCAAATAATCCTCCAACTCTAGTTTAGAGTAGTTAATTCAAAAACTTTAAACATTGTCTTCCTATTCATCTCTGGGCTTATAGTTATCCAGCCTGGAAAGTAAATTTATATGTTTGTATTTACCCATTATTTGGGACAATATGCTCTTTAGGCACAATACTGTAAGCATTTGAGTGTTATATAAGGATTAGCATTTGAATTTACTGCAAAGCAATAGCTATTGAACTCCTACTGCCCACACTTAATAATACCAGGAATATACAGTTATCATTTATTATTTGTTATTAATACAAGTTTTCAGTACATGATAATTATATTTATGTGCGAAGTCAGTACATGTACATAATACATCTTAATTATTTTTGTCCCCTAATCCTCCCATCCCTTCCTGCTCTTTCCAACTCTTGGTTCCCTTTCCATTTGCAAAACCTCCATTTATTATGTATCTAAGAAAAGTGTGGAGGCAGAAGGTTGGACTTAATGAGTCTATCAGTCAATAGTTTCTATGTACATACATATTATCTCTGCTATGTATATATGCAATTGCTGTAACTATTGTACATCTAGTGTGTTTCAAGCATCATAGTAGACATAACAGACTTAGTGATGAACAAAAGTGACAAAACTGACTCCTCCTAGAGTTTACGATGTATCAAAGAAAATAGATGTTAAATTGAATATTACAGAGAGCTGGAAAACATTTAAGGAGGAAGCATTATTTGAGATATTTACAAGTTCACATGCATTTTCAATCTTGTACATAAAACATGCTGCCCTTTATGCAAATCCCAGTAATGACCCATAAGCACAGACAGGGCACACAGAATAATTGTTTTCCTACAGCAGAGGTAGATTCATATTGAACTATCCCCTACGCTGAGCGAATCTCTTATATAGATACACATACGGTAGTGCTGGGACTAAATTAGGCTGTGACACAGTGTGACGACAATTACTTAAACCCAAAATTAAATCAACAACTTGTTCCCCTTTGGTTCACTTTAATTGAGCTAATTACAAAATACCTGAGTATGTGGTCAAGCTGGGCACACAAGGTGTTAGTTAACTTCCATGCATTGCCATTTTCAAGTCGGTAAACAAATTTGAAAAGTAGGCAAGGCTGATGCTACTAGTACCATCTTATGGATGAAGACACAGCTTCACAGTAAACAGTCTGTCAAAGGTCAAAACATGTAAGAATTTTGTCTAAATCTAGAAGCAAGAGTTTTCTTGCTCTGAACCCTGATCCCCTAGATGACTCACATTGCCCGTCATATACTTTGCCTCATTGCATAAAAGAAAACTGCTCAGGTCTGTGCACTTTAAGCCTTTTAGATATGTCCTAGAAAAGATATTACAAAATGAAATTGTTTCAATTCCAAAATAAAAATTGCATTAAAATTCATAAATCTCTGCTATTTACTTGCTAGTAGTCATGACTCAGCAGATACTTGTGCAATGCATGCTTGTCAAAGGTATTTTCACTAGAAAAATAGTAAAATGCCGCTTTCTTGGGTAAAATTCTACGTTCTAGTCTACAGAGGATATATTTTTTTCTATCTTCTTTTATAGAAGTTTATTATAGAAAAAATAAAAAAAGCCCTGGATATTTATATAACAAATGGTAGCATTTAGTTACATAAACTTACTGTCTCAAAAGATGTTGCAATTTGCATATGTCACCGCTGAAATCTGCAGCTAGGTAAATGAAAAATCTAATCTGCAAATATCTATGATATTTCTGCTGACAATATCAAATATCTACAATATAGAAGTCCAAATAAGGAATGTGGGTCTACAAGAAAGACGAAATGTGGATCAGCTGCTCAATAAAGAATGCTGTTGTTGTACTCCATAGTGTAGAAAAACCACATTTTCTTTAGCCATTCGTTGGTTGTTGGACATTTAGGTTGTTTCCAAGACTTAGCTATTACAAACTGTGTTGCTATGAACATGGTGGTGCAGGTGCATATGTCCTTGTGGTATGTACTACACTGCCATAAAAAAGGATAAACTAGAGTCATTCATATATAAATGGATGTTTCTTGAGAACATACTCTTAAGTGAAATAAATCGGACACTCATGAGGACACATCGAATTGTTTCTCTGATATAAGAGACCATAACTGTAAATAAGGACAAAGAGGTGTAATAGATATTATATAAAAGGAGGATGGTGTGCAGAGGAGAGGAGTACTAGAAAGAAAGAAGAGGAAAAGCAGAAAGGCAACAGGGGAAAGAGAGGGGAAAGGGAAAATATGGAAAATGATGAATAAACCTGCTGTAAATAGGGAGGGAGCAGAGGGGAGGGGCGGGGAGAGGGGGGAGAACCAAGATGCATCATGTATAGGTACAGAATAAATGTAATGAATGTGACCATTGTATGTAGAATGTACCAATACATGTTCTTGGTCTAAAATAAATAAATAAATAAATTTAAAAAAAAAGAATGCTGTTGTCACTTTGAGTAGATTACTTTTACTATAAGGAGAAACAAGCAACTTGTGAAGATGATTTTTAGTGTGCGTATGTGCATGAATGCATATACCTATTTGTTTAGAAAATTTGGTAACGTCAAAAAATTAAAAATTATACAACCATTCAGCAATGGCTGCTACTAACTTTTCACTTCATTTCCTTTGATATTTTTATGTGCTTCATACTGATTATTTCCTCATGGCCATCTATTTCTTAGAATATATTTCAATTGTTCTATTATAGTTTAATAATTAAGTCCTGGTAGTATGCATTTGCCCAGGAATTTTTCTTTTGAATATTGGAAACATGATTGATGGAAACAATATCTTAGTTGTTTACATTTACTTCTTTAATAGTGACTGAGAACATGCTTCTAAACGCTTGCTAAATATTTCCACTTATTTGTTGGTTATTTGAGAATTTTCTTTATTTTATTAAGGATAGTATCTTCTCTTTTTAAAAACAACAACATTACAAAATGAAAGGCAAACCACTACAGACACATAGTCATAACACATTTAACACAGGTACTGAGAAGCCTGAGACAGGACAACTAGAAGTTAGAGCCCAGCCTGTGTAATTTAGAGACTTAGTGAGACCCTGCCTCAAAATAAAAACTTAAATCAATAAAAAGAGCTGGGGATGTTACTCAGGTTAAAAGCTCTGGGTTCGATGCTCAGTACTAACAATCAATTGATGTTTTTTCTTATCATGATCTTGAGTAATAAATGTCTTCTTTCCTTTCCTAATTCATTTGCAGGGATTAAATGATAATACAAATATTTTTACAACCAAATGATTCTGAGAGAGTCATCGTGCCCAGCTACTGAAATCTGACTGATGCAAAGTGACTTTTTCCTGACTAGTGATTCAACCTGCTGACTTTTTATACTCATATTAACAATTAAACATCATTAAGTCATTTAGAATGTGGCCTTTATGTCAGTGACTCATCTTCTAACTTTACATCTAATACAATAAAATGGATGTTTGAGAAATATTTTTTAAAAATTCCCTCATTCAGCATATGTATGAAAATCCTTAAATAATGTATTTGTTATCAATATTCTTGCTAATAATCACATTACTTGTCAATTCTTAATTATGTATTTATTTGATCCTCTTCCAAACTCAGAGAGACGGAAACAAGAGGCATTTTCATATTCTTTTTAGAAATAAAGATATTGAGATTCAAAAGACATGGAGTAAAATCCTAAAATGATCCAATTTATCAGAAGGAAAGAACTAGTAGCAAAGAAGAGGTATAAACTCTGTTCCTCCTTTTTCACAACTATTACCCATTTTTCCTTAAAACTACTGTTGAACTTACTACATGATTTTGTCATTATCAGAGCTCTGGGCCTCTGTTGGTAATTTATTTCTCTTAGAGGTGATATTTAAATATGCTTCTCTATTTACCCCCAATCTATGGAAGCTATTAATAGAAAGAAGAAAGGAGCTTACATTTGAAATTTTCTAAAGGAAAATAAAACAGTAAAAATACTTCTTCAAAGACAGTAAGCAAAGGCTAAGTCTCTGATCTATTTTGCACTCTGAGGTATCCATCCACAGTATTCAGACAGCTCCCTGTGTCTGGAATGAATGCCGACATTCTTCTTTCTCCTTCACCTCTACAACTCATTCTTCAAAGCTCATAGCATACCATTTTTCCCAATATCTCCTACAAACTGAATTTGAAAGTTCTTGCCTCTAAAAAATAGCAATTAATAAAGTTATCTTAACACTCTTGTAAGTTGTCTTACTCCCTTATATGACTACAAAATGATTTATGGTTTTGCTTGGCATATGCAAGTGCTCAAAATCATAGGAAAATAATGTACAGATATAAATCTAAGGATGTTCAGGCGTAGACAATTGATATATAAGCCCCTAAAATGGGTTTATAGGGCTGGGAATTTAGCTCAGTGGTTAGAGTGCTTGCCTAGCAAGCTCAAGGCCCTGAGTTCGATCCCCAGCATCAAAAAAATAAAAAAAAAAAAATAAAATAAAATGGGTTTATGTTACAGCCACATAACTGCACATGAGTATCCGAGTGCACCCTGTATTCCTCATCACAGTTCATAGCTGACAACAGTCTCCACAGCATAAATAATTTGCAGTAGGACACTTCAGATCCTGATTACACATCCAGAGTTTATCCAACATTGACTTAATGATCTCTTCAATTTGCTGTTTCTCTAAATTCACTGAAGGAAATGCATGCTTTTGCTTTTTTCTAACAGGAGATTTTGAGTATATACAATAGCTCCAAATTATGTAGTTAGCAGCAACAGAAGCAAAAAACACTTGTATCCAAATGGCCTTTGGGACCGAAGTCACAATCTTCTCTAGGATTTACTCTACAACAGTGCTGTTTTGTGATTTCCCTAACATAGATCTTCCACAATGAAGAGCTCTAATACATTCAGAACATAATAAAAGAGCTGTAAATAACCGCTGAAATGTCAAGTGTGATGTGACTCATGACCCTAAGCAATAAATTATATGGAAATGCAAGATTACAGCTCCTTCCTAGGCTACAGGTTTTCTTGTCTGTAATGGAGTCATAGGAGTTCAGGGATTTCCAAGTCCTTCTCTGCTGGGGAATAACTTAGGGAAATAAAACAAATTCAGTCTTTTATCTCAACCTCAGATATATAGAACAAAATTCTCAATAAATTATCTGAATTTATCTATAGTTACCTATTGAAAATCAGTTTCCAAGGTCTCAGCCATCACTAGAGTTTTATAATCCATGAGTATGTATGAAGTCCAAATTATAACACGACCCTTTTATTTTTGTCCATCCTATAACCACAAGACAAGGTGAACACTGAACACTCCAGGTAAAAACTGAACAGGGGACCTTAAATGAGTGACATTTTTTCTGTGACTCTTTATATTCTTGGAAAAATTCTTCCATTTTGTGATTTTCTTATCTGCAAAACAGAATAATTGAATTGCATAATAATCTAATCTGAGGAGTTTAGCAAGCTGTTCCCATACAAGTTCAAGTACGAAAAATGATGTTAAAGTCAATACAATGACTGTCACAGTAAAAGACACCTTGCCATCAATTCCTCTCAAAATGCTTCCTCTTGGTTTAAACACATTTATCCCATCATTCCTGCCAATTTCTGAAGCAGTTCTGGAAGTTTTCTTTCCCGAATGTCTTTTTGAGGTGTGATCAAAAATACAGTGAGTGCTGCTGTCAAGTGCCAGCCAACAAAAATGTAGGCTCGTAAAAACATTATGATGTGTCTTCATCCACTCTACTCACTGGATCTGGCACTGTGTGAATACGCCCTACAAGTCAAAATGACCATGAAAGGCATTTGACCATGAAAGGTTTTGAATCGATTCAGGACATCAAGGGAACCACAAGAGCATAACTGAAGCCATTCATGAAAAGGGACTTCCTGAACTACTTTAGAAGGTAGCAAGAATGATGAGGCAAGTGTGTTCAAAGTGAGTGTGAATGTTCTGAGAGGTTATAAGGGCAATATGCTTTCTGTTGTAATGCATTTTAAAATTTATACATATATCATATTTTTTGCTCACACCTCGTCCATTCAATGCCATGATGCTCAGGTCCAAAATCTAGTCCTCAGCCCTGTTGACAGGAATCTATGTTAACAGCATCCCTAAAATAGGTAATTCATACTGTCTGGGCTGAGAGACCAATCAGGAAGAGAAGTGATTAATTTCCAGTGAAAAGGGGACTTTTAATACTTACTAGACCCTGCAGTTAAGACATTTTTCCCTATATATTTTCTCTACCTACAGGATATAGCATAGAAATATACCAACAATGAGGATTATAGTTGTTGATAAAAAAAGTAACTAAATAAGAAATAGATAATAAATTACTCTTGTGTGAATAGTCTCCACTTGAAGGAAATATCTATGTAGAAATTCTGATAAATGTCAGTACTCTTTTGTAAGCCTACAACTAGAAATAAAGGACCTATATGATTTGACAAAAACTGTGAGTACGTATCCTGTTGTTTTGATTTCAAACTCTATTAGCCTACCTGAAATTAGCTCACTTTATTGAACCTACATTTGCAAGAGATGTCAAACACAGATGTGTTTTTCAGAAGCTGAAAAAGACAAATAGAGCATGAACCAGGTAAGGTGAAGAAGTCGTGAGAAATGAGCTTGCAGGTAAATCATGGAGTTCTCTCGGTCCTATAGCAATGGCTATAGACTGAATTTTTAGGTAATAGGAATTTTTGAAGAATAAATCTGTTATATTATCCCATGATCTCTTATAATTTTAGTTCAATTGAACTAGAAACAATAGATTTGAGCCAGAGAAGATTCGTGATAACTTGGAATATTAGAATTGACATTAAACACTACAAATGTGTGGCTGGTAGCAGCAAGAGTATCTAAGGGTAGTCTCATTGAAGTCTAATAGACACACACAATATTTCAAAATGATTAGATGTCAGGAATGAATATAATCTCAAGAGAGAACACAATTTGAAGTTAAGTAAAATCTGAATACAGCCATTAGAAGAAACCCTCCCTGGCCAAAAATCAACACATTTTGAGTCATAATCACTCTGATGGACTAGACACAATGAATGCATAAAAAAGTGTAAATTCTTGATTAAAATAGCTTACTAGATACCATTGAAAGTTACTAAATCATCAACTCCTTGTTCTGAAAATTGATGAAATATAAGGCAAAAATTTAAACAGCTGTCCTCCCTTTCAGATGAACTTTATATTAAAGTAAACAGACAAAATTAATAAAGGAAAGTTCTTCTTATAGAAGAGTTACAGCTAATAAATTCAAGAGAAATTATAGGTTGAGAAAATGTCTGTTTTGTAGCCATAAAGGCATAATATACCTTGGCAACAATAATCAATGCACAAATACTAAGAAAAAATGTTGATGAGAAACTTAATGATAGAATAAGGAGAGTGACATCACCTGAAATGATAATGATAGTTTATATTACTGAAAGTAGGACAGTCTTCAATCAGACATTATGTTCCTCCAGATACAACATAATAGGAAGTGCATACCATCACTCAGTAAATAGTTCTAGCCCAAATCGAACCAAAATACAATTAAGCTTCTAATGCTACCTACAGATTTATAAGAAATGCCAGGGATAGAAATATCAGTGACAGAACACATTAAATGATGTCATGAGGAAGAAATCTGTCAAATTACGAATGCAGGATGATCTATAGGAAAAATGACCTGAATTCTCTCTCAGTGAATAGTATGATCACAGTTATCAGCAGTGGAAGTGGAGCTGTCCAAAAAAAAGATACTCATGAAAGTTAGAAACTAAATGCAATAACCTAGATCTTCCTTGGATCCTAATTAAAACAAACAACTTCAAAAGATATGTTCAAGAAAATCAGGGAAATTTGAATATAATTAGTATTTGATATTAAACATTTTAATTTTGGTAGGTTACTTTCGATGTTGTTATGTGTGATTATGGTGTGGTGATTATACAAAACCGCTTCTAAATATCTTTATCATTGAGAAGTGTGTATTTAAGTATTTTCTGGTAAAATTACATAATACTGAGATCTATTTTAAACCTCTCTTCAAAAATAAAATTTATAAAAGACTGAGAGACAGAAAAATCAATATTCCTAAGCGGTGATAAATTTTGAAGGTATTTTAACCAAAATAATCAGGCATAGTTGGAAATGAAAAAGAAAAACAATAGAAAATAGAAACAGATCCATGAGTCCTACTTGATGGAAACACCATGCACAGACATTAAAACAGATAGACTTAATATACCTAAGGAAATTCAAAGTAACATAGAAGATTTAAAAAGATAATGAAAACCTTTAAAGGTTTAAAGGTTCTCAAAACTTGAGAAATGAAAAAGAATGTGCCTGAAATTCAGAACTCAAAGGGTATGTTTAATACAACATTAGAGAAACCTTAATCTAGAGTAAATTAAAAACACTTAATCTGGAGTATGGCTCATAGAAAAGCTACAAGAAGGAAACAGGAACTATATACAAAAAATACAGAAGTTTATAAACACAAGGGACATAATAAAATAGATCTAATGTACTTTTGGAGTACTAGAAAAAGAGGTAAAGAAAGTGAAAAAGAAAAGAAGGAGATGGAGAGGGAGAGAGACAGGGAGAGGGAGAGGGAAAAGGAGAAAGAAATATTTGAAGAAAGAAAAACTGAGAAATTTCTAAAATTGGTTAATGATATTAAACTACAGATTCAAGATCCAAAAGCAAAATTGAAGGAAAGTAAATGTTAATAAAGCCACACATAACTATTTCAAAGTAAAATTTCTTAAAACCAACTAAAACAGAAATGTTAAATGAAATCAGATCAGAAAAAAATAGATAGTCTAAAAAGTAAAAATAATGTATTAGTTAGCTTTCCCCTTTCAGGGATACGATATCCAATACCCACAATGTAAGGGAGGAGAGGTTTAATTTGGCTCACAATTTCAGAGGATTCAGTCCATAGTCAGCTGGCTCCAAGGCAGAAAATTCATAGCAGAAAATAATGTCATGGAGTAAAGCTGCATAGTTGATGGAAACTGGAAAGCACAGCATGTTAAGAGCACCAGAGAGGAAGGGGTAGGGGTCTGCATGTAGTATCCAAGGTATCATCTCTGTGATACACCCAGACACACATGCTTTAAATAATCCCCTATGTGGCTCCCATGCCTAGCAATTTGACACAAGCACAACCACCACATTCTACCTGCTGTCAAGTTGCTATCCAAATATATCTTCTTAAACCATACTTAATTTCCAAATAAAAAAATAACAAGTTCATAATTCCACCTAACCCGATGTGACTATTCTGTGTACACCCAAACACAATAATATCTTTTCCAAAGTCTCAATACTCCCAACATTTTTCAAAAGTACAAGTCAAAGTCTCCTCTGAGAGTCAAGGCAAGCCTTTAGCTATAAATTTCTGTAAAAATAAGTAACAAAGTACATATTCCCAAAGTGCAATGCCACAAGGTAAAACTTTCCATTCCAAAAGGCAGGAAAGGGGGATAGAAAATAATAGAACCAAAGCAAGACCAAAATCTAGCGGGGGACTATTACGTCCTATAACTCCATGTCTGAAACATGATGGTAAGATGTGAGTTCCAGAACACTTGGGTGGCCCCACCCCTGTGGCCTTGCTAGTTGCACCCCACACAGCCTCTCTCTTATGCTGGCTTCACTCACGGCCTGCAGCTCTCCTTGGGTGACATTCCATACTCCTGGCATCTCTAAATTCCTAGAGTCTTCACTGACCTTCACCTTTATTTCCATAGCTTCTGGCATTGACCTTTCAGGCCTTCCTTTGAAATGTGGTGGAAGCTTCCTTAACCCCACAACTCTTGAAATCTACATGCCAGTAAAACAGCATCACATGGTAGACACAAGTGTCTGCTGTTAGTGGGCACAATAGCCAATGCACCTGGGACCGTGGCTGGAATAGCCTCTAAATGCCTGGATAGATGAGCACAATTAAATGAATCCCAGGGAAACATTTACCTAAGAGGCCATTCTTGAGCAGGTAGCACGAGGACTTTCTTCTCAAAAGAAAAAGTTATACTTTCCCACCCTTTAGCCTGAGGAATGAGAAGGTGTTGATTTCTGAGATTCCATCAAGGTTTCATTCCACTTGTACCTGCACAAAATTCTTGGTTTTACTAATTTTTTCAGCAACCATTTTTGGACTCCAACATTTTGCATGGTTCCTTTTAGGCCAAAACTTAGGTTTATCAAATTGTTCTTCTCTACTCTGTGCTCCCAGTTCTCACTATAAATCAGACTAAAACAACCAGCAATAAAAAAGCCACAGCCTGAACATTGGACTGCCTTGAAATATTCTCTGCCAAATCAATCAGCACACTGCCCTTAATTTCAGTCTCCCTTTCTAGAGACACGGTTGAAATGTAGAAATGTTTGTCAGAGTGTCAAACACACATGGCTTCCAGGCCAAATATCCGTGAAGTTCTTTTTCCCAACTGAAACCTCCTATGACTAATCTTTGTGGTCTGCACTCTTATCTTTAATTTTCTGAGCTCCATCCAGTGTCACCCATCAAGCTTGCTTCCAACATTCTGGGGTCTCTAGGGTTTCTCACTAAAATTTTCCCAAATCCTCTGCAAGCCAGATACAAATACAAGGCTTCTAAATCACACGGGCAGGTGTAGTTACATGAATGACCCAACTACTCCAGAAACGTGTGTGTGTGTGTGTGTGTGTGTGTGTGTGTGTGTGTGTGTAGTTCAGTTTCTCCATGCTGGAAAAAAATACCTGACACCCACAATTTAAAGGAGAAAATGTTTAATTTAACTCCTGTTTTCAGAGGTTTCAGTTAATGATGGGCTGACTTCAAGGCAGAAACATCATGACAAAATGTCATGGTGAAGAAAATATGCTTTGTTTATGGCAGCTGGGAAGTGGAGAAAGAGAAGAACACCAGGGAGGTAAGATAAATTACGATATGGAATTCTATTTCCAAGTAAAATAAAGGGGAAACAAAAGCATAAAACAACCAAATACAGAGACTTTGTCTTGAGTAAATCAGCACTGAAAGAAAAAAATTGCCAAAGATGTACTTATATCCAAAGGAAAATAATCTCACATGGAACTTCTTGTAATTACATATTTAACCACCTCTCAATAAATGATGTAGATATCGAACAATTTACTAAAGTTAAATATATAGAGCAGTGCAACAACAATGTCAAGATAAATATTTTTTTCAAGTATGCAAAAAACATTTTCCAAAACTGTATACACACTTTTCCATAGATCAAGTTTCTGCAAATTTTGAAGAAATAACAATAATAACAATATATTTTTTCCTAAACTCATATAAAACAAAACATTGAAAAGAGATAGCTATGAAGTACCTAAATGTGTAAAATTTAGGCAATTGACTACTAAATCACCAACTGTTTAAAGAAAAAAAAATGGAATTTTAAAAATACTGGAAACTGAATAATAATAAAAATTTCAAACATTAAAATATGAAATAAAACTAACATTACAGGGAAATGTAAACATTGCACATATTAGGCCTTAGTATATATCTCGATATATTATTAAAATGATAGTAATTTTTTTAAATACAGTTAAATATAAATAAAATGTAAAACACAACTTATCTTTTTGCCCTTGAGTTGATAAATAAAACCCAATATGAGTCTAATGAATGCACAGACTGAAGCTAGCCATAACTAACTGACCTCAGACATCAGCTTTCAGACCTTACTCAAGACAAATATCTTATGCCCTACGTAAATAACCACCTACCTACTTACCACCACTCTACCTCTCTAATAGATGACTGAAAAGGGCAAGGAGAGTCAATGGTGTCACTGGCCTTGTGAGGAATGTAGAGTTTATAGCTACACGCTTTGCCCTTCACTTACTCAGGCATTAGGGAGCACAGCTTCTTTTCCTTTACTTGGTAGCCAAGTGAGGTGAAACTATAAGAAATTCCATCATAAAGATTATCATTGTCTACTAAAAGGAAAGACAGCCACCTCTTTCTATGTGGTGATTTAGTAAACTGAAGAATCTTCAGGTCTATCCAGAGCCACAAAGGAAGTGAGATAAATGTTCTATAGGAATTCTTGACAGAATTTGACATGCACGATCTTGAATTTGGGAATGGCTGTGAACATGAACACTGGTGTGTATTTTTCTGAAAACTTCCGAAGGTCAAGGTATTGGTAGAATTGTAACCAATACCATTCAGGCAAGAAAGGATTGCAGGACATAAGACAAAAAAGAGGAGTGGAAAGAAGCTGGTGTAGTACTGAAAATACCTTTAGAATTGCCTATGGTTTCAGCTGGAGAAACATGGAGGCTGTGTGGTAGAGTCCATTTGGTGACCCAGATGGACAATAATTCAACAGATGCCCTACCTAAAAGATGTGTTTGTAGGTATGATTCTGATAGCAGATGATGAAAGGAGTCAAAGATAGACCTGGGTGTCACCTTCTCAGGAGACATTATATCACTAAAGAACACTCAAAGGAAACTACAGACATCGACTATGAGAAAACTATAGCACCAGAGTAGGCCAGTAGACAAAAGCAGACCAAACCAGAGCAAGACCAAGGATGATTTCCTGAATCTACAGGTGAATTGTTCCCTACTAGTCCTCCCCATGTTTTTCACCTTAGGGAAGCAAGTGTTAGAAAACAGACTGATGCTGGGGATTTAGTTCAGTAGTTAAAGTGCTTGCCTTGCAAGCACAAGGGTCCGAGTTCAATCCCCAGCATCAAAAAAAAAAAAAATAGACTGAGAGGTGATATTCCTAAACCAGCTGAAAGGTCATGTAGAGAAAGGGGTAAAGAGCAGACTACATGTTCCAACCCACCTCAGGGATATATGACTTCAAATTAAAAATATAGCCTATTCTGGGGCAAAAAAGGAGATGAAATTAGAGTTTAATTGAATTGTAAATTCAATTGTAAATTCAATTCAATTGGATTGAAAGTAACTAGAAAGTTATAGAATCAACCCTAGATAGCATCTGTGGGTAGGAGCCAAAAATTAAAAGCAGTGACTGAAAAACTAAACCATTTTATGTTTACTGCCCACTTAAATGAGACTTCTTAATCGTTGGTTGCGTTACTTATAATCAATGAAAAGAAAACTGTGTAAGACACATGCACTCACAAAATGTTGTAGTAAATCTCCAGTGTGTAAAAACAAATATATCTACATTGACATTTACTTATGAATTGTTGGGAAAGGGGTTAATGTATATAGAGTTACTCTCTCCTATACAGCACACATAAAATGAACGTAATTGTTATGTAAAGCAAACATATACTAATAAAAAAGAACGTGCCTTGGACCTGGAGCATATCTTTACTAAGAAACAAAGTTCTAATTGTGTTTACTGGACTCATCACCTTGTATGGAAATATCTTTCCTTGTTTCAAATAAGTATGTACTGCTTTATTATCAACAATCCCTGTAGGGAGGGAACAAGATCCTTCTCTTCCTTTTGTTGCAACATAAGAGAAGTGTGGGAAGGTAGTAGCCCTACGTCAACTGCCAAAGGCACCCAATGTCCAAGAGCAACTTACACCCACCACTGAAGCTGATCTTGCTCTCTTATCTCTATGTCCAAGGGCTTGACTGACATCTTTTCTTTGGTGACTGCAGTGGGCAGACGTTATGACTTAGATCTGCAGTGTTCCCCAAACATCTCATGTACTTGGAAAGTTATTGGATCATGGGGGTGCTATAGCTGGAGGTGGGTCACCAGGGAAGTGACCTGGAAGGGCATATCCTTGTCCCTGGCTCCTCCCTTCTCTCTCAGCTTCCTGGATGCCATGGGTGGAATAACTTTTTTCTGCCCAAGCCTTTCCACTATACCACTTTTACCTTGGAGTTAGCTGACTATGAACTGAATCCTCTAAAAGATATGAGTCAAAATAAACCCCTCCCATTTTAAGTTTTGCCTTTTGGGTATATTGTTCCAGCAAAAGGAAAGGGACTAAAATAACAGAGGAGCTAGAAAATCTATAATACAAAATAGATACCATTTACTTCATATGAATAAATACAAAGAAATAAGAATACAATATGGCTCAGTGAACACTTACTATGTGGCCCTAAGCACTGTGTTAAATACTTATTTAATCCTCACCACAAAATTATGTGGTATATAATTTTTACTAGTGAAAGCAACGTCTCAGGTGGGGAGAATGATTTGCCCAAGGCTTCATATGTTGCATGTGATAAAAAGTTAGATGTAAATCCACATTTATCTCGCTCCAGAGCCCATGAGATGAGCTGCGTGAAAATGGAAATTGTCTTTTTAGTTTTTCTTTGCATTTCTAGAAACTATATGGACACATCTTAGTTCATCTCACCTTCATTCTACTCTCCCTTTGTAATAAGGACGCTAAGATAGAGAACGGATGAACTCTGATGGTTAGGCTTACCTATCAACCATAATGGCTTTGGAGCTGCCCAGGAGATTAGGGACGTGCACTTCTGGGTGTGTATGGGTGAGTTATGGAGGCGTGACCTTGGGGACTGTATTTGGTGCTTGACTCTTCCTCTCTGGCACTGTTCCCCTGCTCTGCTTCCTGGCTGCCAGGAAAGAAGCAGCTTTGCTCCACCATGCCCTTCAACTATGATGTTCCTGCACTGGAGTCAACCACCATGGACTGAATTTCCTGAAATCATGAACCAAAATAAACTACTTCTTTCCTTAAATTATATGCATCGTACATTTTGCCTGAGCAACCAAAAAACCTGACTAATACAGCTGCCCACTGATGAATAAGTACATAGTTCAAGATTCTGCCTTCTAGCTGGCTTGTGATTTGAATTGTTCTTTGTTGTGCTGTACTGCTGGAGTCTTACAAAGGCTCTGATAAATATTTAACCAGCATAACATTTAAGTTTAGCTAATTGGCATTTGGTGAAGGAATGTTGGACTTGCACCCTTCTAAAGCAGTCCTTGACCATTTGTGAATCTCACACTGAATCATGTATCTCAATTCCAACCTAAAATGAGCCTGGCACTAGGCTCAAGGGGATGACTATTTCCTTGTTACTACTGATGATGACTCAACCAGACATATCTCCACTTTCTCCAGAGAACTAAAGAGAAAGAGTGATAATTTTATGAATGTACAGGAGCACTGGTTGGTTACTCATGTGGAGAGCAGTTATTATATAAAATGCTGAGGTCACACATCTAGAAGAAGATACCCTCAACAAGATCTCTAAAAAATGTTTCTGTGGATCCTGTCGATGTCTCTGTTACAAAAGATCAGGATTGTCAGAGTTCAATGGGAGGACATCCATGACACCTTTTTGGAAAAGCCAAGTCAATCACTTCCATGCTGTAGGCCCATAAACCTTGTGATATTGACTTGACCTGAGGTTCTCCAGAAGGAAAAAAACAAAAACAAAAAACAAAAAAACAAAAACCTGTGACCATGAATGAGGTACAGAGAAATCTCCCTGGCATACATCTAGGATCTCCTAACACACACACACACACACACACACACACACACACACACACACACACCCACCCTGGGAAAGTTGCCTGGTAGAACCAAGCAGTAGGGTGAAGTGAAATACACACATTCTTACTGCAAAATGAATATGGACATATTAGCTTGTAAGGAGTGAAAATGACATTCGAAATGTGAAGTATTTGTGAGGAAATGGGACACTACGTAATGAATCGCTGAATGGGGTGCCTACAGGAAATGGTTTGGGGGAAATACTCTACCATGGGACTCACCAAATTTAAACAAGATATGAGGTAGGATGAGATGCTGCTTTGGAGTGATCCTTGAGCATGTTCAGGAAGCTCTCTTTCTTTAACCCCAGCTTTCTTTTTTTTGGTGCTAGGGATTGAATTCAAGGCTTGGGCTTGCTAGGCAACCACTCTACCCACTGGAGCTAAATCCCCAGCCCAACCAGAGCATTTAAGACTCCACCTTATTTAAACTTCCCATCCTCTGCTCCACGGAATTGTGAAGAGTAATGGCTTTGTGATATCTAAGCCACCACAAAGCCAACTTTAGCTCGCAGCGGGTCTTGCTGGTCAATCACTCTGAAGGGTGTGGCTGCTAATTGTCAGGAGGAGGATATATAGAGAAAGGTCAGGAGTCCTGAATGGCTGCAATTTCTACAACATGGCAGATGCTACTGAGATACCACAAGATTCTAGCTCAGATACAGAAAAAACAATCACAAGACCAAACCAACAAACTCCAGGCAATGAGTAAAAAAATAAGACCCTCTGTGAAGCCAAGAAAGTGAAAAAGTCAGACGATCCTACCTATGTGACTCTTCATTTTCCCCATTAATACCCAACCCAAGATTCCAAGCCACCTCTTACCTTTAGAAAAACTCTTCCTCAGCCCACACTCATTGCCTTTCCCTTTCATTTCCCATTTTATCCAAATCATTCTATTATTGGACTGACCATGTTTCCTTATAAGGTACAAAACTTAGATAAGAAAGTAGAATTATTTCTTAACAGCAATATAGAATGATGCAAGAGTTGAATAAAGTCCACAATATTAGTCTTTTTACTATAGAAAGAAAAAATGAATGAAAATGAGCCAATAAAGGGAGAAAACCTGTGAAATTGCGAGCCAATATAAACTTCTCCAGGTTTAAGTTGTGGACGCCAGATATATAGTCCCACTTAATAGGAAGTTAACTAATACATAGAGTTAAAGGACTTAATGTTTGCCCTCTGATTGTTTTTTTTATTCCTCTATTCCTCCCTCTTGGAAGGGGAATGTTTACCATGTACCCTTGTATACTGAGAATATGTAAGTTCTTTTTTGAATTTTACAGAGGTTCACAGGTAGGAGTTTGCCTTGAGTATCACAGGAGATGTTGACTTGAACTTTTGAGCAAATCTAGAACTGATCAGACTTTGACGAAGGGATTAGTACATATTTAGTTTTATGCAGAGTAGTTACACAATGTTAAGTGGAATTATAACCTTGTCGTCTGTATTTAGAGATTTAAGTATGGTTTAAGTAGATGTGCTTGGGTGTTGAGTTGACAAGAGTTGCAATGTGACAGTTAAGCTTGTCAAAATGATCAGCTTGAGAGTGGCTCAAGTGATTAGAAAAGCATAGTCCTGAGTGTGTCTTGGATTCAGTAGGTAGTCACTCACCCCTCCCTTTCTGGCATTTCCCCTGTTATGCCTTCAGGAAGCCACGCACTAACCAATTGTTCTCTTCCAAACCTTTTCACCGTGGTATTTCGGCCTTGGTGCTAGAGAAAATTGCTGACACCCACAATTTAAAGGAAAGGAGGTTTAATTTGGCTCACATTTTAAGGGACTTCAGTCTACAGTTGGCTGGTGCCAAGGCTACATACGTAGATATCAAACAACAAGGATTCTTTTACAGTATCACAGAGAGATTCATGAAGATGGAAACAAAGTTAAAAGGTTGCATTTTTCAACAGTGACTCTATCTTCCTAGGGAATACAGTCAGGGTCTGCACAATAGGATTCCTGTTTTCTCCAGATTAGTGATTTGCAAGGTCCTAATTCCTACAACCCAGGTGCCAAAGTCTGGCTCTCATCTGTTTTTGTATTGATAAGAAATTTTTCACATTTTTAAATATTTGAAAATAATCAAAAGATGAATGCTATTTTGTGGTGAGTGAGAATTATATATAATTCTAATGCTATTGTCCATAAATAAAGATTTGTTAAACACAGTAATAACGGTTTTTTTTCCATTGTGCCAATCAAAGCTTTTGAGCCACATAAGCAGAGTTGTTGACAGTAAAAGATGACATTGCCCACCAGCTGTACTTTGCCCTTTGTAGAGCAAGACTGTCACCTTTTACCATAGATAGAAGTTGATAATAATTTCTTTAAAGGGGCTGGGGATTTAGCTCAGTGCTTAGAGTGTTTGCCTCCCAAGCATGAGGCCCTGAGTTCGATTCCCGGTACCAAAAAATAAATAAATAAATAAATAATTTCTTTAAAGGATGTGAGTGGAGAGTTTACAGTCAAATGTTTTATTGTCCACTTGTAGTTTTTCCATATATATTAGTGTTATGAAGTCTCAGAAAAGCCCTAATATGTTCACAGACTTAATTTCCCATGGAAGATCTTACTCCTCTTCATTTTTCTTATTGCTGTCGCTCTCTCCATCTTCTTCCTTGCTATTAACAGTTCCCAGCTTCCCAAAATATAAAGTCTAAAGAGCTTCATTATAGGAAAACTGTCTGAATTTGTTAATCACTGAAAAATTCTTATCTTTTGGCTCTTTTATTTTCCCAATAAATCACTTCACATATGACTTCTATTGGTATTATATTATGTGATATAAAATAATTAGCTCACAACTTAGTTGTATTGCATGACACCTTAATCCAGAAATAAATGATCAAATATCACACCAATTACTGACATCTGTCTATTGAAGTTTGACAACTTTGATCAGAATCAAAGCAGCAATAGAGAGTTCATGTGCCACAAATCTGGAAAATAAAATATAAAGCCCAAATTATAATTTTCTATAATTCATTGAACTATTTTTGTCATATCCAAATGCAGTATCCCTTGCTTTTCATGTATAAGTGGTATTTATTTTTATTAACTCTGTATACATTAGTTCTGTGAGACCTTGATGGAGGTAGTGATAAAGAAATGTTAATTTTTCTTTTGCCTATACTCCTTAGCAACTTGATTGTTTGAAGTAATTCATAGAGGTTATAGAAAAATATGGAAATTTTGTATTAATGAAATCACAGAGCCAGATTCTGTAAACCTGTTGCAGGTTGTTGCAGTTGTATTTACCTAAACAATTGTTTTGCTTAAGTGAGATGTCCACCATATGAGATTATTAGAGACATCTCACCAGAGTGTCATCTGGAACAATCTCATTGGAAACCTTCCAAATTTGATGATATGTTCTTTAAAGATAAATTTTGTGGTTCATATTGTCTTGTAGAATTTTTAGTATCTAGTATAGCAGTGAACACAGAGCAAGTACTCATTCAGTTGAATATTTTATAAATTCAGACTTCTTTTACATGGCAACTCCATATCAACATTATCATGTTACTTTTAAGCAAAAATAAATTGCTATGAAATTTTAGTATCCTGATTCATATACACAACAAGTAATGCTACCCAGTCATAAAAATCACAAGTATTTTCCTTAAGATTACCATTATTTTGTGAATAAAAGGCTAATGATATGTCAATCGGTTTATTTTCCATTAAATATCTTCTATCTTATCAGTATGTGTATAGATGTGCATTCTCTTGTAAAGAAATATAAAATAGTGCATAGGTAAATATCACTATTATAGTGAGCTTAATTTTGTAGCTTTTTTCTTATTGCCATATTTCGAGAAATGCACACAGAAGAAATGGTTAATAGTAACTCAATTTATAAATACTACTTTACCTACTGGAAATCACAACGCTGTAGAATCTATTGGCTCAGTTTCCAAATTTTTCCATATGTGACATTCTAAATTATCAAAGCAAGAGTGAATAAATGAATATCTTAATGATATTCATTATGAAATATGATTTTGGCAAATCACTCATCAATGTTACCTTAGATGTTTTAGTTAATAGGTTAATGAAGATACTGTAAATGTACTATTGCTCTTCAGAGTTTTTCTTATAATCATTTTTATGCAGCAATCCTTTATCAGTTACATTATATCTTAATCATTATTTTTTGAATCTTCCTACACACGGAAAAACTATTCTTGACTATAAAGCAATAACACATGAGGGAAACCATGAACAGTGACTTAATGACAGCACAGTATTTGACTAAGAGACACACTCATCAAAACGTTGAAAGTTACTGGATTTGGTTGTCTGGAGAAATACGATCTAAGCAACATGGCTGGCTAATTCATACCTTACAAAGACCTAAAGGACAATGCAAGTGTGGACAGGGTATGATGAAATTTTTAAGCTGGGCAGATAATCTAAGAAAACGTTGAACATTTATCTTTCTGTTATCCATTGGTCACAGGCCATGGGAATTCAGTGAAAAGATCTATAAATCTTAGCACCGATTCCTTCATGGGAAGGAGCCTAAAAATGTCATCACTCCAAAACCCCAGTCCTTGTCCAGCACGGGCCCGCTAACAAAAACACCCACTTAGGAAGCATTCTGAGCCTGTGGCAAGCCGTGGGTGCATTTTTACTTGATTTAGGAGAAAAACAGTCATAAATAATAAATAGGATAGAAAGGATCTAAAAATGAATGAAAAATGATTTCAAATTGAAGATAGAATGTGTCAAGCCAGAAACACCCGAATCTAGAAGCAGAGGAAGCTAACTAAAGAAACCGTTATGGCTGGATTGTGCTGCTTGCTCGGTACAATTTGTGATGCTTACATTCAGGTGCTGTGTACTTTGAAGAATGCCTTGGGACATTAACCAACTTAACTGGTATGTAGAGAAAAGGACGTGTCCCGCAATTCAGGAGATCTGCTTTGGAAATTATTAGTGTTCCAACTGATTAACAGCACAACCTAGAGCAAGTCAGTTTTTCTGGTATCTATTTCTCCCATCTGTGAAATAGGAGAACTAAAAAGATGAACCCAGAGATGCCTTACCTTCTAGACCTAAGCTCTGTGGCTGTGAATTTAGAAGGTAATAGCAACTCATAATGTATAAATAAGCAAAAATAATAATCAGAACGATATATATGTTAAGTGTAAGTACAAGGAAAATTCAATGGCATATATAAAAGAACACATTTAATTTGATTAAATTAGGATGAAGTTCTCAGCGTTTGAAAAGAGCATAGAAATATTAAAAATTGGGGAAATGTTAATCTGTAGACAAGAAGTATTAATGGAGCCAGGGGTTGAGAAAAAGACAAGCAAACATATCAGCATTTGCGATCAAGGTATTTAGGTCACGACATGCAGGCCAATGCAGCCAGTTTATCGTCATGTCTGGAATTAGACAAAGTAGCTATTAGACATAGTTGCTAATTTACCTACAAGTTATTTATTGTCTTTTAAGCCTCAAGTCCCTCATCTCACAAAAGAAAACTATGAAGAGAATTGATAATATTAAACACTGCATGGTTTCTTATATGACAAACCCAAAATATAAATAAAGAACAAAATAAAAAAAACAGATAGTTGGAAATAGAGAGATAGGTCTTTTGCAAAATGGGAGGGGACTGAAAAATGAAGGGAGGGGATAGAAAAAGATGAAAAAAGAATTAAACTGTGTTATGTACATGTACCAACTACCCATGAAGAATACAGTAATTATGTATTACAAATATATACCAATAAACATAAAAATTTTAAAAATATTGTCAGATTACCAGAAAAAAGATTAAATTAGATAATGTATGTAATGGACTAAAAATATTTAATGTCACATTGAAGGAAACATCAGTAAATTGAACTATTATTATTATTATTGCTATTATTATTTAGAGGGATGATATTAGAAAAATGGTTTGAGTCAAAGTATAATTGACACTGAAAACCATCATCAATAATATACATTCTTTTTCTAGTTTTTTTTTTTTTTTGTTTGTTTTATTTTTTGGTACTGGGGATTGAACTCGGGGCCTTGCACTTGCTAGGCAAGTGCTCTACCACTTGAGCTAGATCCCCAACCCTATAGCCGCCTTTTCTATAACATAAGGAGCTATTTTTTGTTTTGAGAAATGAAGGAAGAGAAATAAAAACTCACAGAAGGAAGATACTTCAGAAAAGGAATAGAAAGAAAAATATTTAGTCCACTGAAAAAATGCTCAGCAGTGAAGGGAAAAAAAAATCTATTCTTTAAAAGAGTCAACCAGTCTAAACATGTATCCAATAAGAAACTCAATTTAAATATTAATAGAATGCCTCTCAGTCACAACTCCTGTCTCACTTCTTTGTTTCTTAGGTACAATCTGTGTTAATGTAAACTTGTGTGACCTGCTAGTAAAATTTTATTCTTTGTACATCCATGGTTGTTCCTATATGTTATGTAAATGAAAATATGAGAGAAAAAAATCTAATGATTCACAGTCACAGTCAAAATCATGACTCCACAGTAACTTCAAGAGATCTTCAATAATGCATTCTTGCCAGGCATAGTGGCACCTACTTGTGAGCTCAGCACTGGGGAGGCTGAGGTAAAAGTATTGCCCCAAGTTTTATGCCAACCTCGAATATACAGTATTGAGTTCAAGGCCAGCCTGAACAATACAGTTGGACCACCTTAAAAATATAAATAAATAAAAGCATTATGGTTTCACTGTGACCGGAATAAACGCCATATTTGTTCCCAAGTTTATTTTCGTAAGATGATTTGTGCTTCAATTGGGTTTTCATTATTGCAAGAAAAAGTCGCTAAATGTTATGAGCACCTGACTCTGTCTTTAAAGTGTCTTTGTTCCTTCACTTACCCTAAACACACTGAGATCATTTGCTAATCTTTTCAAGTGTATTGCTTTTTAAGAATTGATATTAAAAGGGCAAATAACAAAGAAGACCAAGAGATTTCATGGAACAATAACCAAGCTACTTTGAACATTATAAAAAAATATAAAATTGAACATTAAAATATAAAATTGAACATTAAAATATAAGCAAATCTAAACACATTTGTAGCTCGTAAGAACTGATGAGAAAAAAGACCAAATTTCAAACATGTGAATGGGAGAAAGGATATAAAAAGCTAATTCATTAGAAGGAACTATAAAATGGCAGCAAAGAGGCAGGGAAATATTCATCTTTACTAGTAGTAACCATATCTAAATACTACTTTTAGTACATGCACACTGTCTTAGTTTCTGTCTGGTTCCTGAGACACCAACAATTTAAAGGAGGAAAGATGCATTTTGGCTCACAGTTTGTCGAGGTTTCATTCCACAGTCCGCTGGCTCCAAGGTAGGGCGGCACTGCAGAGGAGAAAGAGCTCAAGGCATGGCGCCAGGACGCAGAGAAAGATCGAGAAGGAGGAAGGCGATAGATAGACCCTCCCAGGCCTCACCTCCAGTGACCCACCTCCCAACATCACACTAAACTATAAACCCATCAGTTGACTCTTCCACTCATAAGTACCATGCTTCCATGATCTAATCACCTCCCACAAGCCCCAGTAAGTGCATGGGGCTTCAGGGGGATATCTAGATATAATCCATAACACACACTATTAGTAAGCATTTTTATTGGTTAAATTCCATGTTCCTCCCCTTGGTTAGTTTCCCAGATAAGGTGGATAACTGCACATACACTTTTAAAGTCCCCTTCACTAACAAAAGCAAAATATTTTAATATGACTAACTGCACTGACATTGAAGTGTAGACTATGTCTGGGCCAGAGAAAGAGGAAACTCACAGTGCTAAACACAAACAGAAAGTGAAAAATCACAGGAAGTTAAGAACAGAAACAAGCAGTAAAAACCAGGGTTTTACCATCCTGCAACAACACAGAGTAAACTAATCCTGTGAGTGACTGGATAGCAAAACCACATTTCCTTTACGAAGCTGAGGCATTGAACTATGCACTGTATCTATGCTAACGGTGGACATAACTGTCCCTCCAAAGTTGCTTGTTACCCAGGAAGGGAGCTGAGACGATGTCACAGAATCAAGACCTCAGCCCATGCTGCACACAGATATGATGATGAGAATTCCCTTATACAAATAAAGCGCTCCAAACTGTTGACATGACTTCCTCTGGAATCCTAAAACCGAAAATTTCTGGCAGAAGCAACGATGGCATTGCCAATGCAGAGAGACATTTATGGTTTAAAACAATAATGACTTCCCAGAAAGGAGAACCCTTCATCAAAAATTATAAAGCACATAAATTAATACTGATTCATGACCAAAAGTGGTAACAATCCCTTGAACTAGGAAATTCTAAAGTACAAAAAGGGATATTAAAGAAAGATGTCTTTTTAGAAAGACAGATATATACTTATAGATTATAATGAACACATTAGTGCAATAAAATACAAAAATATACACTGTTTCAAATTTTACGATTTAATGATTTTTAGTATTTACAGAATTATGCAACCATCTAGCCCAAAGATACCCTCCTATCTGTTGACAATCGCTCTTAATTTCCTACTCCACCCTTTCTGCACTAGAGAACCTTTTATCTACTTGCTCTTTCCATGGATTTGACAAGCTGGACATTTCAAATAGATGGAGTCATGTGATATGTGGCTTTGTGTGTCCAAATTTCAGAGCACAATATGTTCAACATTCATCCACAGCATAAAATTTACCAGCAGGGCTGGGGATTTAGCTCGGTGGTTAGAGTGCTTGCCTGGCAAGCCCAAGGCCCTGAGTTCGATCTCTGGCACAAAAAAAAAAAAAAAAAAAAAAAAAAAAAAAAAAAAAAAAAAAAAAAAAAAATTACCAGCATGTTATTTCTTCCTATTGCCAAAAACTAGTCCATTGTGGGGATAAACCAAATTTTGTTTACCCATTCATTAGTTGACAGAAACAGGTAATATTCAATTTTTGACTATTATGAATAATAATGCTTTGAATGGTTTTTACAAGTTTTTGTGTGGATATGTGTTTTTATGTCTCTTTGCTGTATATATAGAATGGAATTAATGTATAATATTTCAATTCTTTTTAGTCCTTTGAGAAACTATCAAACTGTTTTCCAAAGGGGCTCTATCAGTTCATAATCACAGCAGTAATGTACGAGAGTTCTGATTTCTCCATATCCTCACCAACACTTGCTAATGTCTTTCATTTTTCTTCCAGCCAACCTAGTGGGTATAAAGTGTCATTTTCTTGTGGTTTCAGTTTGTATTTCCTTCATGACTAATGATGGTGAGCATCTTTTATGTGCTTTTCCAATCTGTATGCATTCTTTGAAGAAAGGTCTATTCAAATGTTTTGTCCATTTTTTGACTAAGTCATTTTTTTATTGAGTTGTAAAGGACTTTTTATGTTCTGGTGTCAAGTACGTTTTCAGATATATGGCTTACAAATATCATCTCCCATTCTTCTGGTTGTCATTTCATTTTCTTAATGGTGTCCTTTAAAGAACAAAAGTGTTACTAATATTTTGATGTCACATATAAAAATCCATTACCTAATCCCAGGTGGCAAAGATTTACACCTATGTATTCTCCTAAAATTTTTAGAGTATTAACTGTTCAATTGAGATCTGTGAGTTAGATCTATATTTTGAGTTTGTTTTTATATGTGGTTTGAGATAAGAGGTACTTGGTTAGTTAGTGTTAAAAACTCTCAGTTATGCCACAGAGAATCTAACTAAAATATATTAAATAAGGAGAAGAAAGAAGGGGAAAAAAAAAAACTTTTCGTACAATCAACCTTAATTACTGTGTTTTCTATGTATCAAGGAATCTAAAATTAATCAAATCAGCTAAATAAAAAACGTGCAATAAAAGGTATGTTGCAAAATGAGATCAATATAGCTCTATGGTATATTCCAAAGTTTGGGCACTTGTGGATAAGAGTGCATGGGATTCACCTATAGAATTAATTTTAAAAAAAATTAACAAAACTACAGGCCTCCAGAAAAGCTAGGGGTAGGGACCGATACATATCTATACATTTTAATAGCTGTACAGAAGGTTCTGTAGTCAACTCTATGTTGAATATCTGGGAACCAGTTTTAGAACAAAATTTGATGAGGTTTTGTTGACTTCACAGAGGCTTGTATGATAAAGAAATATAAATATTTTATTTTAGAAATTTTTCCAAATGTGAAAAGTAGATTCTAGCAGAATATAGTCTAATTTTATCAGGCAAAACCAAGACAGAAATCCAAGAGTCTACCCAATCCAAAAATGGGCAACTGAAATGAATAAACATTTCTCAGAAGAAGAAATAAAAATGGCAAATAAATATATGAAGAAATGCTCAACATCACTAGTCATTCGAGAGATGCAAATCAAAACAACATTAAGATTCCACCTCACTCCAGAAAGAACCGCGTATATGGAAAAATCAACCAATAACAAATGCTGGGGGGGCTGTGGGGAAAAAGGAACACTCCTCCACTGTTGGTGGGATTGTAGACTGGTTCAACCACTGTGGAAATCAATATGGAGATTCCTCAAAAAACTACAACTGGATGTTCCATCTGACCCAGCTATTCCCCTACTGGGGATCTTCCCAAAAGAATTAAAATCGTCATACCACAAGGACGTATGTACCACCGTGTTCATAGCAACACAATTTGTAATAGCTAAGTCTTGGAAACAACCTAAATGCCCAACAACCAACGAATGGCTAAAGAAAATGTGGTTTTTCTACACTATGGAGTACTACACTGCCATAAAAAAGGATAAACTAGAGTCATTCATATATAAATGGATGTTTCTTGAGAACATACTCTTAAGTGAAAT
>PVJO010020986.1:0-30938 GCA_004026905.1 Hystrix cristata | reverse complement strand
CTTTTTGGCATTGTTTTTACAGTGTGACGAGATTTATTCTTTTCTCGAGGACTAAATGACGCCGCATATCTGAGTGCCAGGACAGTGTGACAGTGAGGGTCCAGCTTTTGTGTCTTCATCTTTGTTCTCACCTTAGTCCACTTTTAAGAAGCAGTAAACAGCTGGGTGTGTGGATGCACATCTGCCATCCCAGAACTCTGGGAAGCTGAGGCAGGAGGACTGCAAGTTTGATCCCAGCCCGGGCAACTTAGTGACTTAGAAGGACCCTGTCTCAGATGTTAAAAGGGCTGGGCAGGTAGCTCAGTGTGAAGGCCCCGAGTTCAATCCTCAGCACCGTAGTCAATCCATCAGTCGATCCATCCATCAATCAATGTGTATAGAGTTTAGTGTTAATAAGAATTCAGATACCTTCTGTTGCCCTACATTAGTTGACTACTTTCCTTTCTTATTCTTAAAGAAGTTTAATAGGCAGCTGGCAATTTTAAAAGCAAAAGACATAATTTTAAAAAAATACTTTTGTCTATTTTTTAATTTTAGGATTCCCTTTGAGTTATAGCTTATCTTTTAAAGATTGAGATGAAATTAGCAAAAAGGCAGTTGTGTTGGGGTAGATGTGACGGGAAACAGATTATAAAAAGTGAGTAGTAAGAGGTATTAGTGGGTAGTGAGAAAAGAAGCACCATTACAAGTTGTTGCAGTGTGTGGGTAGATAAGTATTGTAGAAAATTTAATAACTAGAGGCAAGGTGATGTGAATAAGGACAACAAGAGGGCTTACCACCATGAGCTCACTGTTCTGAGCAGCTGGTCACAGTATTTAGACATATGTACGCCCTTCTTACTCGTATATGCTGATGTATATATACTGTTTTATATACTGATATGTGTATATTGATAAATGTATCTGTGTACGAATATTTAAAATTGTATTTGCTCTTTGAGACCTAATTTTTCCTCTTAATATATTGTTATTGTTTTACTTATTAAATAACCCATAGCATTATTTTAAATAGATGATGATATGCTAGTCTACAGGCTTAATTTTGAACTTTTATGTATTATGGTTGAAACAATATTTTGTCATTCTTTTAGTCAATTTCTCAGAGTGCATATGCATAATTATTTCATGTTGAAAATTTTCTAAAAGTGGAATTTCTGCATCAAACATTGTACACATCTCTAGATTTGATATTCACTGCCAGACTTTCCTTGGTGAAGGTGTACTGTTTGTGTTTTCACAAATATACTTAAAAACCCTGTTTTCCCTGTATTTGTTAAGCCTTAAAGTCACTAATTCTTATATGCTTTTTGACCATTTGGCAAGGTAAAACATACTAGCTTATTGTTTTATTTTATTGGTAGTAATACTGACATTTTTGGTATGTTTTCTTTTGCCACTTGTATTTTTTTCTTTTATTTTATATGTCCATTTCCTTTGCCCTCACTTTCCTTGTTTAATTTTCATTAACTACTTAAAAAAGTATGTAAAAGTGCTCACCACATGTTAAGCGTATTAATTCATTCATGTTGCAAATATTTTCTTAGTGTATTGTTGCTTTTGGTTTTATTAGAGCTCCTTTTTGAGATACTATTCTAGACTTTAAAACCGTCCATATTAGGCTGAGAAAGACTTTTCATTTTAAAATTTGTGAATTTAGCTAAATTATGTTCTAGATCTTTTATTATGTTAGATTCCTAAGTGTATGCAATAAAAAGCATGTCCAACAAGTTTTTTAAAGTGTTAGTCAGCTCTATTCCAAGACTGCCTGTTTTGAGACTCACCCTTTCTTATTGATTTGAAGTTTCAATCTCCATTCCTTGCCTGAACCCTTTGCATCCAGGTGTATTTAGGAATTAAACATTTTGTGGATTTTAGAGCAATAACACAGTGCATAGACTGTATGTTATAGAACCACCCCATTGGGGTCTGGAATAATTCCCTACAATAAAACATTTTGGTATTACCTGGTGAAACATTCACGCTAAGTGTAAGTGTTGGAAACAGGCTAATTGGAGATGGAAGGTACAGCATGCCCAGCCTCCCTACGCTCAGTCCTCGATCTTTTAGGGTGGTGGTCTCTATGGCTTGTCCCTGCTGGACCCCAGAATCCCAACTGCAGTTCTTAAGGGATTCTCTGATTCAGACAGCCCATTCCTGTGGGTTCACGCTCTTTCTGGTGGCATTTCTAGGTTGATCCAAATGAAACTTGACTTCCCCTGTTACATTACTCGCTGTAATATGTGAAAGCTTTCTTTAAATTTCGCAACATGGTTAAGATGTTTGAACTGGATATGTTGGGTTGCAATGAATCGAGAATCTGGCGTCCTAAAGCTGGGGACGTTTTGCTTGAGGATGTACGTTACACATCTGTTAAGCTTTGCTGGTTGCCTTCCACAGGAGGAGCTGTTTCAAGCTAACTTAGGCAGAAACAGTTTAATCGGACAGCAGTGGTAGCACATGACATTCAAGAGATGCCAAAGGGGCTGTAGACTGAGTGGGGTCAGTTCTGCACACCGGGATGTGAGGGGCAGTCATTGTGGGCTGCTGCTAAGGAGGCAGATTTTCTGCAGCTGTTCATGTCCCTCATTGGATTGCCTCAAGACTGCCTTTCATATGAAGAGAACGGCTGGTGTTGCAGGGACTAAGGGCCCGCCCTTTGGCCAGGAAGGGACAATTTCTCCAAAGTTGAACAGTGTAGTGGGGGAACTGGATGGAGGAGGGAGTCAGTTTGACAGGGTGGCATGGCTTCAGCTTAGGGCTTGGAAGCCCTGATCATGGCAGAATATCTAGGCAGAAGTTATCATCTGAGTCAAGGCCAAGTCAGGGCGACTTACCCACTAGAAGTGGAAGGGTTGGAATATATGCTTACTTAAAGAAAAGAGATTTTAAAAGCACCTTGTTTCTTTAATTGTTAAATAAATTCAAGATGTTATGGAGAACTCTCTTTTGTATCCTTTTGTACAAATCATAACTATTTTAAATTATGGGTGTTTTAAAATGATGGCTATATGTCCGTTTACTAGTTATCACACAGTATGGTGGTTTCCTTCACAGAAGCTCCCTCATACAAACTGTCCTCAAAAAGCCACAGGCTGTGCAAGAGTAGCTTTTTAAAACAAGTAGCAAGGATGAGAGAAGGATCTCTGGCTCTGGATGCTTGGGCTGTACTGACCATCAGTATTGGCCAGGGTCTCAGAACTCGTTCGTAGCAGAGCTGGAATTCACAGACAGTTTGGAATTGGAAGGATTCTACTCGCTAGAAGCCGAACCCTGAGTTTCTATATAAAAGGGCTTAGGTGACATTTTGCTATTGGAGGTGAGGCTGGGTCAGGGCTACTCCTAAGGCATCTGTAAGACTGGAGCTGAGTGAAAGCACGTGTGGCGTGAGAGGATAGAGTGAGCCCTTGTGGAGCTCAGAAGCTTGTCTTCATTTCAGTCCTCATCATGGTTCTGGTGCTTGGCCGTCATCTTCCCCTTTCCATGTCAGTTCAGAAGTGGATTAAGTATGGGCTCACACTGACTGCCCAGCCCCTTCAGTCCCTGTGTGAGGCTTTCCTTCTAATCAGACCATCGCTTCTGCTGAGTGTATCAGCGATGCCCTTTCCCTCCGCTTGTCCCTCAGGGCCCAGCTTGTCCCCCCCGCCCTGTTCCCAAAGAAGGAAAGGTTTATGTTAGTTCGTGTTTCAGGGCACAGTCAGCTGGCTCCAAGGCAGGAGGGCACTGGCACGAGGGCATGGTGGAGGAAATCTGCTCAGGGCATGGCAGACAGGAAGCAGAGGGAGAGTGCAGGGAGGGACCTGAAAGGGAGAGGCAACCTTCCGGTCACATCCTCCCAATGACTTGCCTTTTCTGACCAGGGCCTACTTCCTAACTGCAAGTCAGCCGTCGCACCCCAATCGCCAGTCACCCTCCAAAGGTCCTACTCTTGATCACATGAGGGGTGACATCTGGATATAAACCCCAAAACTTTCATTTAGCAATTATGATCTTCATCGGGCAAAATATTGTTTTTCATTTTTTTATCATTTTTTAAAATTGTCTCCACAACCATATTGTACTTTGCTATTAACTAGTTTTTATCTGGAAAAAGTCAAATGTCTGTTGCAGGGGAAAGCATGGGCTAAAGTGTAACACTGTGGTCTTCCATATTTTGAGGGGAATTGGGATCAAGTTAACCCAGTTAACTTCCTTAATTCCATCCTTGCACACAGCTACAATTTTATCTAAGTGAGAGCTAAGTGTTTAAAGATTTCAGAAGCAAGCACATGAAGAATGAAAAAGACCTCTGATGAAACAGAAATGCTAGCATCCGTCACTTGCCTAAGCTAATTATAAACTTTGAAACTGCTCTAGTGCCTTTTGATAATCCTTAATAGCTATTTAACAAATATTAAGATGAAATAAGGTTATGATAATATATATGAATTTTAGGTTCACTTTAAATTATGAAGGATATTTAAATTTTTTTTATGTCCAAGATAGTTGAAATTTTCTTAGAACAAGTGTTGAGAACATAACATTATTTCTTAAAGAAGTTCTGTTATCCAAAATGTAATACCTTCTTCATGAACTCATTTTTATCTTTAGTAGAGATGAATAAAAGGAGCACGTGAATGTGTGCACACACACACGCACGCATACACATGTACACTTTGGAAACTCATTGGAGAGTCCCAAGAATCAACAATCAGCCTTCCTCTTCATGGCAATGACAGATAGCGTTTACTTGACATGTTGACCTGATCATCAGTCTGACTTTTCACATGTGAACTTTTCAAACCACGCCTGCATTCTGGATTCATCTTCATGGACAGGTGAGGAGCTGCAGAGATCGGCCTTGTCTAATTTAAAATGATCCAGGCTCATTTATTCTTTGGCCAAATATTTTCTCGTGTGGCCACTCTTGATCAATTCCATGGTGTATTTCTCGATGCAAATTAACAGGCTGACTAATTGTAGAGTTTTCCTGGCCATCCTCGATAGGAAATAGCTGCTCCGGCTCTCTGCCTCAGCCGCCCCAGTTCCCATAGACAAGGCGACCGGCGATGGCGAGAGACAAAGGGCTCTCCCAGCCCTGAATACAGTGACAGTCGCTCTGAGAGACGCAGGGGCAGCTTTTAGAAAGCCGACTTCTTCAGCCCGACAATAACACACAATGAGTTACTGACTTGTTTATATACGGAGCTCTTTTCAGTAACTAACTCTGACTCCCACAGTCTGGACAAATGATTGATTTCGTGGTTAGAGAAAGAGAAAGCTCTCGCACTAAACTCTAGTGCAAACCACTTCTTCTCCGTTTGTTCTGTAACTGAATAGAACCTTATTAAAATGCACTTTCCGAAAAATACCTGCAGCTGGCCTTTATAACCATGTTTTGTATATATAAATAAGTAATTTGTCCCAGTCTTTTGTATATTAACAGACCATTGGGGAACTTGTCAATATATATGAAGGCTGATTATCCTGTTGTTTATGTTCAACTGTATTATTGCCTGTATTGATTCTGCATGTAAAATATGGATGAAATCATTTACTAATAGCTCAGTATTTACTGGTGAAAACAGATTTCTGATAAATTCAGTTTTCTTGTCAGGTCATGTTGATTTTTTTAAAAGAACATTGTGCATAACACGTATCATGTACTTCACATTCGAATCACTAGTTGTTCTTTTGAATTCAGAGCAAGCTACATGGAGACCACAGCTCAGGGCCTGGAGCTTGGTTGGACTAAAAGGATTTTCGCTCTTGGGCTGGCCTCCTGTCTGCCATATCAGGACCAATCAGGTGGGCAGAGTGTACCAGTGTGTTTGATTTGTGGTGCTTTGGTTAAGCTATTAATAATTGAAATACAGAGTGACAATTTTAGAGCTATTTTCTTCTTCAAGGTATATTTCATTGTGATAAAATCTTTACACAATCTATATGATTTTTATAAACACACTTCAGAATACTCTGGAGGGAGAAAGAGGAGCCAGCCACTGTTCGGGACGTGCAAGTGGCGGGGTGACCACTGTCTGTCTCCCTGCAGGGGAGGCCTTGGGCTGTGTCTTCCTTTGCCATGTCCACCGTGGAGCTTCCAGAGCCAGCAGTGCTCAGAGAATTCCTCAGAATTGAGGGCACTTTTCACTCATACTCAAAAAGGACCGTGCACTTCCCGTAGATTTGTGTATTACTGAACTATGCCCATTTAGGGCTTTAGCAAGGGAACAAGGCCAGAAACCTTCACGTTAATGGTTTAAAGGAAAATAAATATAGTCTGAAAGGTCACAGCCAGTGGACATCATTTCAATGGAGCTGTTGTGTCAGACATACTTTCTGTAGATATTTCTTCTTACGTCTTAAACTGCTTGAGGTGAATTTATCCCCTTTATCTTCTGTTTATCTAACTAGATTGTTTTCTTGAAGCATTTTCATTCGGTTTTCTTTGAAAAGTCATTCTGTTTCCTGGTTCTGTCCTTTTTGCTACCGTTGCCGACCAGTTAGTGTCTTGTGTGGCCACTTCTGGCTCCCATTAGTAGTGAATGAGCCCAGCTTTAGCCTAGTTATGGATGGCGGCAAGGGCTGGCAACATTGGTGAATTAAACCTTGCTCCTCAGCATGTTAGATTTGATGTGTACAGTGAATATTGGCGGGGGTGGGTGTTTTCCCACACTGAAAAAGGGCAAGATATATTTAGAGGAAAGTGATCGGGCTTTTCCTTTCTCCGTTCAGTGGAGATCTGGTTTTTCAAAATTATGTACCAATTTTAGCCATCTTTCTGTTCTGTATTTTTGAAGTTTTTATATTCTTTAATACCTGAAAAATCAGCCTCAGAAATCACAAGTTCATCAACAAAAATTATTTCATGTATTTGAGATAAGGACAGAAAATCAAAGGCTTTGTCTAAGTTTTGTCTTAATGAAGAAACACGATGTTCTCTTCAAAAGTGACAGGAGAGAAGAATCCTGCTATTGTTGTCATGTCGTGGGTTTGAGGGAAAGATGCTATTAGCACTGCATATTATTAATGCCTTCAGGTGAAAATTCACTCTCTCATTTTGGCTTTTTACTCTCAATAATTTCCTCTAGATGATTACATTAAAATATACATCTTCTGGGAAGGTTTTTCTATTCCTGGGAAAGACCCTGAGCATATATTCTTAGGCTCTGTTGACCATTCTTGTCTCACTGGACTCTCTCTCTCATTCGCCCCTCCACCACCTAGATTACTCTGGAGCTTCTTTGGAAGCTGGTTGTTCGAGTGGAGGTGACTTATTTTTTTCCAACTGTGGTGCTTTCAAAGGTAAAGAATTCTCACCTTTGAACACGTTACTTGGAAGCAGTTCTGAATGTCATGGCCCTGGAAAACCTCATTAGAATCTGATCCCCCTGCTGTGGTAGCAAAGGAATCTAGGCCTCTGTTTTTGTTTTGCTTTCTTTTAAAAAAAGATCTCCTGTGAAAGTTTTTGCCCTTGGAAATTAATTTTCTAAAGAGTACATAAACTTGATGAATATTCTCCAGTTGCTATGTTCTCCTCCTGCAGTGTTAATCCCTGATCAGTTACCAAAGAGACTCGGTACCCTTGTGTTGTTCCGGGGCTCACACCTGTGTGTAGAAGTTGTAGAGCCCGTGTGTAGGAGTGGAGCTTGACATTTAAATTTTCGTAGCATTATGCCTCTTATGTCACTTTATCGCAGGAACAAATATTGTTCAGAGAGACTGTTTCTAAGAATGGTCTTTCATGATTTCCTTGCTTCCTTCCTTCCTTCCTTTCTTCCCTCCTTCCTTCCTTCCTTCCTTTCTTCCCTCCTTCCTTCCTTCCTTCCTTTCTTCCCTCCTTCCTTCCTTCCTTCCTTCCTTCCTTCCTTCCTTCCCTTTCTCCCAACTTCCCTCCCTCCTTTCCTCCCTCCCATCTTTCCTCCCTTCCTTCCTTGCTTCCTTCCTTCTTTCTCCCTTTCCTTCCTCTTCTTTTCCAGTACTGGGACAGAACCCAGGACCTCACATATGCTAAGCGAACAGTCTACCACTGAGCTACACTCTCAGCCCTTTTTGTTTTTGTTTTGAGACAGGGTCTTGCCGAGTGTCCAGGCTGGGTTCAAATTTACAACCCTTCTGCTTTGGCCTCCTGAGTAGTTGGAATTACAGGCATATGCCACCATGCCTGATTTTCATAATGATATTAGAAAAAGCTCATTATCCTTGATTCTCATTTGAGGACAGAGGTTGGCAAGCCACTGAGAGCTGCCCGAATTCAACCTGCCACCCGTTTACTGTTGTTTTGTTTTAGTTGCATGGAAGCACAGTTATATTCCTTCATTTCTGTACTATTTATTTTATGCTATATTGGCCGCTTTGAGTAGTTGCAACAGAGACTGCATCTGCCCTCCCCTCCTCCAAAGCCTACAACACCAAGTGGCTGGTGCGTTGGCCGGCTCCTTGCCAGGGAGACACCGGAATCGCACCGAGATGCCTAGGTCTCCCCTCCACCAGCTCGGGGCAGCAGTGTCCCGAGCTGAGTCACACCCGTGGATGCAGTGCGCACCGACTGGATACTGTTCTTGCACACACGTGCACACATTGAAGAGGACGAGCCGCTGGATCCCTGTCTCCCACCTTACCCCAAGTACATGGGCACAGATCTTCAGGCAGTGTGAGAGTTGCATATTCATGCTAACTCAGGTGTGATAAGCCAGGCGTGAGAGAAAGCCACTGATAAAGCTATCATTCATAAAACAAAACTAAGAAGCGTGACCCTTCTTCACTTCTAGTCTAACCCTCAATAAGGACATGTGGTAGGTATGTCAAGGACTTTGGTTAAGAATTGTTAAGATTGCAATTCAGACAGTTCTCTGACAGCTTTCGTTCTCTTTCTATAAATGTCAATCTATTGAGTGAGTATTGTGAGTTTAGCTTTTTTCTTTTGTTGAAAAATCTTACTTTGATTCCATAAGGACTATTTACAAAGAAATATAGAATGGGCTCCATTCTCCCTTTAAAACACAGGGGTTAGCCACAGTAGGAGAAGGCCTTTCACTGAGTTTGTAAATGAGCAGGTTGGAGGTAACTTGCAGGTGTTTAGATACATGATCCTTTGTTATGAAATATTATGAATCATTGAGTGGTTTGAATTGACACTTTGGATTTATGTCCTTGACTTCTTATCCTGATGTAACAGCAGCCAATTTATCCCTACTTCCAGTGAAAAGTTCTAATAAAAAATACCAGCCTAAGTTTAAAAAATGTAGGTTCATTCTGAAAAATCCTTTCAACAAGAACCTACCCATGTCTAATGTCTGTCATTAAGGACGTGCCCTTTCCAAGTCATACTTAGTCATCCTAAGAATAATGAGAGAAAGTGCAAAATTCAGAGTGCTAAATGCTTTAAATATAAAAATGAACTTTCTGTTTCATCTAGGTTAAGTTCATTTTCGTATAACTACTGGCAACATGAGTATAAATCACCTTCAAGAGTCCAAACTGGTTGTTTGTGTAAATGTTGCTGTTAGCTATAAATAAGGGCCCATTTTCTTCTAGTTGGATCTGGCTGTGAGTGGAGAGAAGGAGAAAATGACACAAAAAGTCATTCTTTCAATGACAGAGGAGCATGGCCTGAGAAAAAGTAAGGCTTTTCTCATGCAAACCACATTGAGACTACAGCAAACGCTAATTTAAAAAATCTGCTATTAATCGATAACAACATGATGGAAAAAAAACTGATCATAATTAGAAAAAATTATTGATATAGGTGGCCTGAAAAATAATTGTGTTCTTGACCGAGTGCATCACATCGCAACTTTAAAGCAGTGTCTTATGAATGATTTCTCCTAAGTTTCCTATATTGATAAATTGTTACACGCAACTTGAAACTGGAAATTGTAAACAGGAACTTAACAAACGTAAGGAAGCATGTGTTGTTTGAACTGTTAATAAACCTAAGTCTTGTTGTTCATATCTAACTTCTCAGAGCAGAGCAGAATTACCGTTCTGAATTTTAGAAAGGTTGTATTTTCAAGGGAAAAATGTAGTTTACAAATGTCAAGTCAGGTGAGGTAATCATAAGATTCTGTAGGCAAAACTGTAATGAAGAACTATGAAATCAAATGTCTCCTGCCCAAAGCTCACACTGTGATGTTGACAGCATAGTCCATAAATGAAATAATAATAGGAAATTGGCATTAGATAAAAGGGGAAAATGATTTCCGCATAGTTTCCTGGAATTCAAAACCATTTAATCTTGTTGAGGAGTGAACATGAATTTGCTAATTTCCATATGCCACCGTCAGTAAATAAAATCTGTAAGCAACTTGAGAAATAAACTAATGTGAATATTTAGAAAACAGACATCTCATATAATTTTTTAAAATATTTGAGGAAAGAAATCTATCCAAGCTTTAGGATTTTAATATTTTGTTATCATTATATCTTCTGTACTAGCCATATATTTCATAATAGATAAACAATACATCAAATTTTTCTGTATGAATTCAACTCTTATATGAAACTATGTTAATACTTGGGATGTATATGTCTAGTATTAAAGTTGATATTGTAAACATTAATTAAAATTTCAATAGAGACTATTTCGTAAGAAAAATTAAACTTGAATAACTTTAAAAATGTAATGAACAATAATTATATAGATTTAAATTATAGTTATAATCCTTTGATATTTTATGTAGAATTACTCTATCAGCCCTAAAAAATTTAGTGGCCCAGGAAAATAATGATTATGTTAAATGTGTAATTTTTAATACTACTGTGTTAGAAGATTGGGAATGAAAATTATCTTGCCCTAGAAATACAATAGTACTTATGCTAATTTCATCTTTCTTCTTTTTTCTCATCATCTTTGTGCGTATTTGGCACCGCGTGCTTAAGTGTTCTTTCTTCACTGTGCTTTATCTGGGCACATACTTGCCCAGGTACAACTCCAAATGTCTTTTGTTTGCTTCAAAAATCAGATACATGGTAAAGGAAATGTGTGTGCAATGATCTCTAAATATATTCCGTAGTCTATGAGGACAATTTGTACATTCCTAAGTGATTACATGGAAAGTGATTCTGTTCCTTGGCTGTATAAGTGCTCGTGTTTTGGCCGGGAAAAGTCAGCGATATTCAGTTCAGCCCCGATTCACACATGGAGATGTGAAATCCTGATGGAAAAGAGAAATGAGAAATTTTAGGGGAAATTATTTAAATTTTTCCCACAAGGTTTTTTTTTTTAACGCAAGTATGGCTTTTATACATACTGTCTCAAAAGCCAAATTATACACTGTAACGTCTGAGACTCAGCTCCAGTCCTACTGCCTGTACTTTTCGGATTTTGGCTTTTTTTTTTCACGAAGTTTTCCACACGAGACCTGGGAGTGATAATAATGTGCGCCTCCTCAGCCTGCTTTGAAATGATGATATATGTTAAAACACATCCAGCTTTTTGGGAATTTGTATGGAACTTGTTCTCACCAGTTTAAATGTATCATTCCAGGTTCTTTGGGACGTAGACCGCAGGAAGGGACTAACTGTCTAAGGTTTTATCAGAAGAGACTCCTCTCAGATACACAGGCAGTGCTGGGCAGTGTGGAGACTACTGTCAGTGTGAATGCAGCCTCGCTTCAGGTGAGGGTGAGAGGAAGGAGGTGGGGCGGGAGCACCCTAGACCGCTCTGCGGTTTAAGGAGTTAGGCACCGCGCAGAGGCGGCCGTCAGAGAAGGCCCATGACTCCCACGGTTGGATGGTGGTGTCAGCCTGCTGATGGGTTTCAGGGCACAGTAATTGGGACCCTTGGTTGATTTTGCTCCTGCCTTAGAAGGTGAGGTTGACATCATCTTGTTGCCATTAACTTAGTCCTGTTGCCAGGTGAGTTAGGGAGATATTTAACAGTAGAAACCCTTTGTACTGTGGAGCTGAAAATACAAATCTTTGGGAACTCAAAAAGGTAAAATAATTTTGAATTACCTTTTAATTCATTTGTGCGATCTATTCCAACCCCCATGGATTTAATGCCTTGAAGTTTTCACTTTTCTTATACATGATAAATACAAGAGTTAATATAAACATTATATTTCCACATTTGGGAAAGGATATGCTGTGAAGTGTTGACTCTATAGAAAATTTTAAATAATGTGCAGGTAAGCCAGATGTTGAATCTGGCTTATAAATAAGTATTGCATTTAGTAGGTAGAGTAGTGCACATGATTGCTCTGTAAAATGGGTGAATTTTGCCTTTATGCTGCAGATAACTGCAAAGTTTTGTGATGGTAGATTTTTTTTTTGCAAATAAAGTTACTTTTTAAATTGCACAAAAGAGATGTTTATTTTATTTTATTTTATTTTTTTTTTTGTGGTGCCAGGGATCGAACTCAGGCCCTTGTGCTTACAAGGTAAGCACTCTAATCACTGAGCTAAATCCCCAGCCCAAAAGAGATGTTTAAAATGTCTCTATTTTCAATACCTTCTCCCGTGACTGGATGGGATGTGACATTGTTGAATAGGCCTAAAGACAGCACATAAGGGACCTCTTGTGGGAAACAGGATCCATCTTTCTGGCTTGGAAGGGTTCTAGGAAACTTAAAAATTGGGTAGTAGTTGAAGTGCTTGGAATGGGAGGTGCTGCGCCCTCTAGGTTTCCTGGTAGCTATGCTGCAGCTCGGCTTCCAAACCCAGAGATACTTAACCCCGCGCCAGGACTCCAGGATCTCTGCCAGTCTTTGTGTATCGGTTCAGGGTTGTGCTCCTGTTTCCACCTGAACAATACTGTGTTCATGGCCTTAAAGAAAGAAAAGGTTTTAGGAGTTTTAGAATACCCATTTCAGTCTCCCTGGCCTGACCCTCAGTTCATTTTAAATGTGTTGTTAATTAGGAAGTGGCTTGGTCTTAAACTAAAGCGCCGACTGGGCTTTGAGATCATCTCATGTGTTATGTGCCAAGATGATGCTCTTGGCAGAAAGGCTGCCGTCTCTGCGATGATTTCAGGTGACAGCTCTGTGCAGAGTGCTTCAGCGCTCGCCTTAATAACATGGGTGGATTCGAAGCTGCAGAAAGTTCAGGCTAAGAGCGGACCCATCACTGGGAAAACGAGAGCTCTTGAAAGAGTCCTCAGTAGTGGCCAGCCCACAGGAGCCGCGATGGAGAGTTCAGTGAGGCGCAGCTTCAGTGCGCACCCTCTTCAGGCTGGTTGGGAACAGGCTGATGTTTTGTGCTATTAGTCATTCTGAGACTTCAACTGGATTCTGGACTCGCGCACTGCGTCTTGTTAATATGACTGAACCACCTGTGTGTCCCGCAAACCTGCATGTGTGTTTCTAGACATTTGCATTTTTTGAGAAATTTGTCTTAGTTCCTCACTAGAATGTTCGATATTTTTTTTTCCTACCTTCTGCCCATTTGTCACTCTCCCAAATTCTGTGTAAGTGTCACTTCCACGCTGCATTTCCATGGGGGACGAGGAATAGAATGAGCAGGCTTTCGGCGGCACAATGAGATGGTTCATTTTTTCAGCATATGCATACGTAAGCCTTCTTTTGTGAATGGGACTGATAGGGTCAGATAATGTTTAAAGGGAAAGGCTTTCTGTCTCTCAGGCCTCTATGTTTCCACATGGATGCTTCCACACACACATAGATTGAATTATGAACAGACCCATTAATGCTGGGATCACAAAAGGTCAAGTTTTGTCTTCTTTTACCCCTATTCACATTGCCTTTGTAGAGAAAGGGAAAAAAAAAGAGGATTTGCAAGGGAAAAAAAAGATTTATGATAAAGAATTTTAAAGAACATTTTCTCCCCTTTTAGCAACATGTGTGATTTGAAAAAATCATATGTAAAATAATTCAGGAATATCACATTATTTGCCTGATTTTAGGATATGAGTTATTTCATGTGTAGTTATGATATAATGATAACTGAGAACAAAACATAGCACTTTGAGAATAAAAGACCTTATGAATATGTAAAGTAAGAAAGTTTGAAGAAAATTGAATGGAAACATTATAAAAATGTCCTTGGTGGGATTCTTGATATATTTTCTCCTATGTTTAAGATGTAAGTTAATCTTTGCTAGGACATATTAGTTGATAGTTTGGAGGTAAAAAACAAGTGATAATTGGTGTAATTATGGTTCTCATACTTTAACAGACAATCCAGGGGTCAATGAAAACAGCAAAAGTAACTGAGAAAAAATTTTGCAGCAGCAAAGAATTTATCCCAGTTGAAAATTTTAAGACTTTAACCAATAGCCCTTTAGAGTGCAAATGACATCATCAATTGCATGGTTGGTTGATTTCTGATGTCACATGAAATCCCCTATCTGTTAAAGACTATGCGTTGTGACAGTAGAGCCGGTCATGTATAAAAATGCTCTCAAATCAAAGTCTGAAATTCTTCCTTTGTTTTTGTGACTTGGTGTTTAGCACAAGGTGAGGTACATAAAACTAAATAGAGCAGAGTCCTTAACTGACGAAATTCAGTACATGATGCTTACTAGACTTTAGAGGCTGCATAAAATCCCGCTTTCCTGAATCAAATGCCACAGGGGTGGATTCAGAGACAGCTGGGACTTTCCCAGAGCAAAGTCTTTCTATTTGGCCTTCGGTGCTTGGTTTTCACTTCATCAGATCACCAGAGTGCAAGCCCCTCCCTGCCCCAGTCTTCTGCTTTGGTACCTTTCACAGTCTTCCTATCAGTTGGAAGGACGACAGTGCTGAAAGGGGTGCAATCTGTCTGATGGGGCAGATAAGGCCGACAGCAGTGAATAATGCTCGGCGCTGATACGGACTCACCTATCATCTCCATTTTAAATGTTGTGACTTTCTTAGAGGGTGCACAGTACTACAGAAAGTGCAGAGATTCGTCCCAGAAAGGGAGCAAAGCAGGCCCTAAGGGCGACCCCTCACCGGGTTTCATAGTCCATGGAGAATTTCTCTTCCGTTCATATTTTCTTTCCTAGTCTGTCTCCCTAGCTATTTGCTGCAATTGCTTTCCTCTTTTAATTTCTTCCATTATCTTTTTTGTTTTGCTTATTCCTTCTTTTCCATATTATTTTTCTGTGTTTCTATCTCTTAGACCTCCCATACGTACCTTCTCTGCTACCTTACGTACTCTTAATCTCTAAAGTTTTGTCCAAATTCCACTGCTTGACCATGGCTTCCTCATGGATGGTTCATAGAAATTGTCATGGGCTTTCCTTTCTGTTAAGGGCTGCCTAGTAGTATGCTGCTGAGTGAGCTACATAGGGTGGCAAAGGCTTAGTAAAAATCAAGTATTAGTCAGCTTGTGCTAGATTGTGCTGCATTAGTCAACAAGCCCACAATCTCAGTGACTTAAGACAAATTATTATTTCTTGCTCATCTTATGTGTTGGCCGCAGGCTGTCTTCGATTGTCTCCAGTAAGTCTTTCTTGGTCTGGGATGGAGGTTGAAGGAGCAGTTCCTACTGGAACATTGGTGTTTATGTGGTGGGGGAAAGAGTTTGAGGAAAGCTGCTTGATGGCTCTTGCAGTGTCTGTGAAGTAGCATGCGTTACTCTTGTTTTCATTTCATTAGACAGAACAAATCACAGGGGGACTTTGGTGTCATCCCTATGCTCCTGAAGGTCTCTCTCTCTCTCTCTCTCCCCCTGTCCCTCTCGCCCCTCACTCTCTCCAGTATTTCATTTCTGCTATGCCCTTACCAGAGTTTACTTCCTGACCTCCGCATGTCTGTCCAGCCTGGTACGGGTTATTTCTGAGACTCAGTGGCTGCTGGGTAAAGTGGGGAGAACAGTCGGGAAAGGCTTGTGGCTTCATTGGTGGGGCACAGTGCTGTCGAGGGATCAAGGGTAGCATAGGACCCTGCTGCCCTGGATCGAGTGCCAGATGTCCACACCAGCAGTTATTCCCACATAGTGCCACATGCGGGGAGGCCTGGCGCAGGAAGTAGGACTTCAGTCATGGATGGACCTGGAAGAGAAGAGGACCTGAAAGACAGTGGCCTTGTCTCCTTAACAGAAGAGATATATGTTGGCATGTGGTCGGAGTGTGTGGTAGTGAGAAGAGATGTCTTGTTGGAGAGGAGGTGTCTGGTATCAGGGTCAGCCATACAGCGAGGTGGGGACAGGCTTGTAAGACGCCCTGAATCTTGGATACCAAGTGGAGGAGTCCAAGGGGCTGGGCGAAAGTTCAGCAAGCTGTTGAAGGTAGACTAATTCCTTGGAGTTGGCAGGATGGTTTAGAGGAGAGAGCTGGGGACAGGGACACTACTTGGTGTGTGTTTGGGGGATCCAAGTTGGGGAGAGGGTGAGAAGATAACGGTTTGGATCACAGTGTTGCCTATAAGAAAGAGAAGGAAGGAGAGGAAATACGTGTATTTAGGAGTATGCAAAATGCAGCCCTGGGACCAGATCCACCCCACTGCTTATTTACATAAAGAAACTCTCACTTGGCCACAGCCTCGCCCACTCATTCACATAGTGCACACGACTGCTTTCCAACTACCAACTATAGGATTCAGTAGTTTTGATGGAGATCTTGTGTCCTCTCAGAAAAAAATGTTTGCTGTCTGGTTGTTTACCGAAAAAGTTGGCCAACCCTTTATTTTGAAGAAAGGATCATTGAAAAGGGGGTAGATTATTGATTACGTAGAAGTAAGAGCGCTATGGGAGACTAAAGAAAAATAGCAATCACTTTAAAGTAGCTTGTTGTAGGCACACAATGCTTGTAAAGTTTTTGGTAAAAATTAAACATAACTGAAGTTTTTATATACATAAAACTCCAGTTGTGTTTATGTTTTACCAAGTACACACACAGACACAGTTGTGCTAATCAGGTAAAGTAGAATAATGAGTCCTGAAGTATTTGGTTGATGGAATAAACTTATTTTCAGGGAGTTTCCGGAGATTGCTGCAGAAAGGATGGAAGTCATAATCTTAATATCACAGTAGGAGTATAAGGTAGGGCTAGTGTGGTCTCTTTGGCTGAGAGGGATAGAAAGAGGATGAGCTGCTAGTACCTGTGAGAATCTTTGCAGAGGAATTTCCATTTTATTTGTAGACACTGAAGTGAGCTGGAAAAGCTATGCACAAATAGTGTAGAATTTCTATCTGCCTTGTGAAATGGGGGTAAGGACAAGAAAGCTAAGCCAAGAAGAACAGTTAGAACTGGATATGCAGCAAACACAGATTTTAAAAAGAAAACACTATAATAACATACCAGTGCCCTGGGCCCCGACTTTAGGTTAGACTATGAGCTGTCTGTTTTTAAATCTCATTCAGTTCTCAATATGGTAAGGTCGGCTCATTCTTTACTCGGGCACGAGCATTTCATTACCTGGCTGAAAGTCTCCCAGTTACTAAGTGGGAGAGCCAGGATTTTAACCCAAGATTTCAAAGTGCACGCTCTATCAGAGTCATGAACAATTCTAAGTGGGTCTGACTTGATTGCTCGAAAGAATCCCAGGCAAGGCAGATTTCTCTGGGGCACCACCAGGTGTTGACCAGGGCGCATGGGAGAGTCCAGCCTTCTAGACAGAACATGAGATTGTGAAGACAGTGAGAGGTCAAGGAGGGCTAGGGAGTTTTTAATTTTTCAACTCTATAGATACAAAGCTAATTTATTCTGTGAGTCCACAGCATGTCCATGAATCAAGTTCATATGTCAGTCCTAAATACACATGTTAGGACTAGAAATTTAAAAATCAACGGCCCAGGCTTACGAAGCCTTTGCTGTTTCTGGACAAATTTCGTGCTTTATTTTGACATTGATATATTTTTCAAGTATCATCTGGAGCAGACCATTGTCTTTAAAGTATGGGTCTTTTGGAAAATTATACTAATGGAATTTTGAAAAAATATATTTTAGAATATTTAGGAGATGATAACAGGTTTCTTTTAAAGGTAGACAAAATCATAATAAATTTAGTATTTGTATTAAATTTTAATGTAACACATAGTACAGTAAAATATTCTAAAGAATAAGAAATACATGGAAAAATGAAATATGGTAGTAGGTTATATACACTGGATTATTTCAAGTCCTAGGAAGGTTTCATTTTGCTAAGCAGTTAGAAGTCCTTTGCAAACTTGACTTTTCATACTCGCAGACACTTTTCATTAAGCAACTATAAATGGCTATCTGTTCCATGTTGCTGAAGTGAAAATGTTAGGTATTTCTTCATAAATAAAATTTGCTGGGGAAGAAGGTACATATTATCTCTTCTGTTCTGTTTCCTTTAGGATAGATCGGTGCTCACATTCTCTGAAGTCATCCCCCTCCCCTGCTTCAGACTAGCACCTCAAAAAATCTAATAGGTGAGACATCAACAATTACGTCTTGCTAACAAGCCTTGTAATTTAACCCCTTCAGGTGAGCAGGCTGATGGATGAATTGCAGACAGCTATCAAAAGCAACAGAGGTCACCTCGCTAAACTTGGCCCCCAATTACAGGCTGAGCAGGAGCAATTCTCCTCCAAGGTCTACCGACACATTAAAAGCCTTCCGGCAAACACCCTGGTCCCCGGGGCCTGCAGCTCCAGGTGGGTGTCATCTTGCGCCTTTCAGTGGATTCAGGTGGAGGCGAAACCACCCCGTCTGAAAGGCTATGTGACATTGCTGCTCAGCTTGCGTTTCTGTTTATCTTGTCCTTGGGACTAGAGTTTGACTTACAAGTGTTAACATCATTTTTCCGGAAAAAGGTGTTAAAAGGGAAAACCTAGAGGTCTTTGAAATATGATTTTATGACTTTAACTAGTTTTCGGCCCAGAAGAGTAATTTTAATGAAGAAATTTAATCAGGCAAACATGTGCCTACTTCCCCAAGAAATGTAGTTTTCGTAGGAGTTGGCGTATTTCAATTTTTAATAACAATGTATTTGGAGAAATACATCGGCCCATCTTTAGTAGTTGACAGATATGGCAATAGGAACTGGAGGTGAAGGGCGGGTGCCTGATTGATGTTCAGACTACATTTCCAAGGAGAAGGCTCTGTGCTGGGCAAGTGTGACATACGTCCAAGTTCACTTGGTAAAATCAATACTGAAGAATATACTAGGGAAAAAGGTGAATTGGTTATTTGTCAGGACAAGGTGGCTAAATGCCCCAGGCTGTTCTGCGGCAGCAGCTTTAGAAAGACAAAGAATAACTCATTCTCGGCTGACGTGCTGTAGGTGATTGAGGTTCGGGGAATTTAAACACTTTCTGTTACAGAATATCCACGTCTGTCAAGTTTATGTGGTTCTACAACTTAACATCTCACATCTGAAGAGACCACACTCTATAAAATCAGATTTACTTAAAAGTATGGCTTTTTCCATCTAAAGCATTCTGTTACTACAACTTTTCTTTTCTTTTTGATTATTTTTATAGGGATGTGATGATCTTCAATGTTGTAATTTAATCATCCTTCATCGCTACATCGCTTCACCCTTCATTCCTCTTTCTCACTATTCAGTTCTATTCTACAAATAGCACTATAAACATTGTTTTCTGTTACTTGTTTCCAGTAATGACATTCACAGGTGCCTTTTGAATGAGAACAATTACCATTAAACATTGGCTGTTTGGGAGATGTCAGTCAGTGTTAACCATGCTAATTTATTTCTCGTCCATGGTCCACCCTGGTCAGCGTGAGGCACAGGAAGTAAAATTCAGGATGGAGGCCAAGACTTCCTGTGGTCCAGCAGCAGTGTTCTTCTCAGGTTTTGTCTCAAGGTCCACCCACACTGCTGCTTTGCAGAGTACTTGCTGTTGATGAAGGAATGAGGCTGCTTTAGTGCCACACACCCCGCTCATTGGTAGGAGAACCACCATATGAACTCCAGCGGGACAGGGAAAAAACTTTCACAAGTTCACTGCTTATTTCTGACACTTTTACTATCACTTATTCACATCAGCACATTAGGCTGGTAGCAAATACTTAACTTTAGAATCTAAATTGCTGCTCTCCTAGATCCTCCTTCAACGTGCTTCAGAATTCTTTCCATGCAATTCCTTCACATCAGTTACTGTTGATCTTTAGGTGCGGACCAGGCATGAGTATTTTTGAAAAGCTCCCGAATGACACTGTTTTCAGAGAGGGTTGAAAATCCCGCAAGTTTTTCAAAACAAGCTTCAAAACATAACCAGTGGCACCCACATAGAAATTCTCTTTCCAGCTTGCTAATCGGCTGAAATTTTTCTCTGAAGTTTTACACCAAAAAGTAGATGAGGCCAGCAGTGAAATCATTTGTCCTAAAATTATGGAGAGGGAGAATTTTCATCTTTAGACAATTGCAACAAAGTGAGTGAATCTGTGTTTTTTATTTACTATTTGGAATTTTTCCTTTGCAAGGTACATTTTCAGAGGGGAAATCAGAGGGTGGATAGAAAGACTTCTGTGGCTGGAATGGCTGGTCTTGAGTAGGTAACAAATGAGGTCAGCTGGGTCTCGCACACTTAGACTTGCAGCCAGTTTGGTGTCTTTCCAATGATTAGGTACCACACTGTGTAGGCTGAGATCTAGGGTCTGATTTAAAATGTAGCACTTGCTAAGCTTACACAACTGTGACACTAGCATGTGAGGACAAAGTAGACATGGAATATATTCAGCTGTGGGGCAATGTAAAGGGATGTGTGCATGTGGTACAGGAATGCCTGGGTCTATAATTTCAATTTTTAAAAATCTTCTAATAATAGCTCTGTCGCTTATTAAAAATTATGCAGTAGTCAGTAATAATGCTTTGTTTCTGAAAAGAAAGCATTCTGTTATATGAGTAATTTTTCACATAAGAAAATTATTAAATAAAATGAGCTGCAATCACTGGTCTGTACTTGGAGTTATTAGCCTTGCTCTCGAAGGGTGACCACCCTGGATGTTAGTAATGTGTTCTGAGTGCTTGGAGAAGTACTGGGGAGGGGCATCGTAGTTCCCCGGCCAAGTGCTCGCCCACCATGTGCAAGGCCCTGGCTTCAGTCCCCAGAACAGCAATGCAGAGCAGAGGTCCTTGGTGTTTTGAGAGATGTGTTCCAAAGGTTCTTGCAAAAGTACTGCTTTGGGTCAGAGAAGGAGCAGGTGTAAGGTCCAGGTGACTCCATTGTCTTTCTTCTCCTGTTGCTTCCCTCTTTTCCATCAGCTCTCAGGATATCAGTCCTACTTTTACATGGAAACCCTTGGACTACCTGCATCGTAAATTTTCTCATACTAAGTCAAATTAAAAGTGAATTTGAATCTCGTGGAGATGAAAATTGGAAAATGAAGCCAAGTCTCCCACTGAAGTCACCGCTTTTCTATCGTCTTTCTCTTGGAGCCTGTGACTTCTCATCCCTTCCTCTCCCTGTAAGGTATTTTTTCCATTCTTGTTTCTTTCCACCAGCTCAGTCTTTTTATTTCTTCAAATGTGCATGGAGGAAAATTGTGGCCCTTAACCCTGAACTCTGGGTTCAAGTAGGCATCAGACCGGAGCCGCTGCCTCTTGAAGAGAATTGAATCATTTAAGGAGAGACTGTGTCAAGTTGGTCGGTCCAGACTCCGCAGCCCACATGGACTCAGCCGCCGCGGCCGGTGACTGGGGAGGGCTGGCGTCGTGCCCTACAGAAGGCTGCCCTTTGCCCAGGGTGTGATGCGGGGTGCTGCTTGTGGAGGGCCAAGTGTGCGGACATAGTTCTTGGGTAAAGTTAAATGCAGTATCGTGAAGTGTCGAGTATTTACGGTAACATAGTGCCTGTCGGCCCCTCCCACCCCCCACTGCTGGATGTGGACATTTGGACTGATGGGAAAGAAACTGAAATCTGTAGTTTTCTAAGTTAACTCCCAGATCTGCAAAAGCTAGAGAGAAAAGACAAAACGGCATGCCAGGTGTGCCCTTAGCGTTCAGAGTAGAAATCCCCTAGAACTGTCTCAGGAGGTTCTGTATTCCCTCTCAGACGGGCAGACTGTGCTTGCATCAGCTGAACAAAGCCTCAGTGTACCTCCTTTTATTCGCCCTATAACCAGTTCATATCAGGTGCCTGGTCAAACTCGGGCTCCCCTGGGGTATGGATGAACTGACCCCACTTCTGGTACCATCTCTGACTCAGTTGGAGCACACTCTGGGCAAGGCGTCTCGCTTTTCTGGTTATGATCCGCTTGGTCCCACGCTGTGGCACGTTCTATGCAGCAGGAGATGGTACGCCCGTAAGCAGGTACAGTCTGCATCTGTAACCGAAAGCTTATAACAAAACATTCTTTTGTTTTCTTTTCATTTTAATCTTAGGAAAGGGTGTGCGACCAGCTTCTAATCTCTGCTTGCTGATTTTGTCACTCTGTTGCGTGTACTATGAAGCCACAGTTCAACCTGAGCAACTGGAATGATGGCCGTGGCCACTGTCTTCCTGCGTGTGACGCAGAATCAGCTAGCTGGTTTTCACTGTGTGTGTGGTGGCCTTCTCCTCTCCACTGAGCTTTCCATCCTCGTCGTATCTTTCACTGATAATTTTAAAACAGCAACTTGTACTTAAATCTGTGCACTAGGTGGTCGGCTTTATCTCCGTGGCGCATGCTGCCTCTGTCCCTCCCAATTTTGGCATCAGGTGGTGCCCTACGGGGCTGAGTTTACATGGACACGCGAGACAGTGGACTGAGGAGAATGTACGTGTGGCTGCTCACAGTTTAGCGATAAACTGAAAATACCACCTAACAGTGCTGGGGAATTGTAGGGAAAAGTGATATCGATTGTAATTGTGTCGTTCCTGTGTGGCCGTGTTCTGGTCCATTCTCTTGCCACACCACACCCTCGACTTCCGGGTCGGTGGGTTTCTGACTGCGTTTGCCCTCAGTGGTTACACTTAGTGTGTGCCACAGTCCAGGAAGCTCCTCGGGTGACACGTTTTGGGGAGCAGTTCCATTGGGATCCTCTCCATTGCGCTGCCACCCCCCACCACTCCATCTGCTGCAGCCGTGGCTTAGTACCTCTGCCTTCCCAGCCCCGCTCTTGCCCTGAAACTCCTGCTCATTCCCATGGGGATGCTGTCAGCAATGCTGGCGTCTCCCTGGGAGAGCAGGAAAGAAAGGCTTGGCGGCGAAGGGTGTTAGCGAATCTGTAGGGGATGGTGGGTGGCAAGATGCGTAGGAAGGTGGGTGATTGTGACAGAGGATTGATGAGTGGGAGCCTGCGATGTGTGAGTAGGTGGGAGAAAGCATGCGAGATGGGGACAGTGCTGTTCTTTCACTGGAATTAGTGCTTTTCACACACAATTGGTCACCGATGCACTGTGGGATGTCTTCCGTTTGCTGTCTGTAGTGGCAGATCCAATTTCTGTGCTTGTGAAATTTGGGAGCGGGGGCAGGGGAAATTTAGATTCCTTAGAATCAGGTCTGAAAGTAGGTATTTATTTAGAATGGGAAAGTAAATCACAACGAATGGTGGGGCCTTAGTGATTCAGGCTCTTCCAGGATCTTTTCTATGCACCTTATCAGAAATACTGACTTGGAATATTTCCTGGTTAGTATCCAGCATCCCCTCCCCACCTGTGATGTTTTTGGAACTCCCAGGACCAGCAAATAAGGAGCCGGAAGCTTAATCTTCATTAATTTCCATAAATCCACTGTAGCAGAGAGCAAGGGAATATGGTAGAATTTAGTAACCTGGAATTAAAAAAAATATTCGGAGGGCTGTGGTATGGAGACTTTTAGCTTTTCTATTTGTATATTGTTTGTTGCATTACATTATTGTAGCACAAAGAAATTTAAAATTGTGAAACAGATAATTCAGAGATTTATTTTTTAAATAATGTCTTTGTCCAGCACTTACTTCATCCTCTGGGTAGTATGCTTCTAACAATCTTCATTCTGTCAATGAGAGAAAGAAGGAAGATTTTAAGTGCCTGGCCCGGCAAATCTGCACATCCTCAGTGCACGTTGTCCACGAGGCTGTGTGCATTATGGGAAGTGGCAGGAGGCCGAGCCCATCTCTTCGGCCCAAGCCCAGGACTGTTTCCATACAATTGGAATATGACACCTTTTGTAGACAAAAGTAATGTGTCAATCTTCTTAGCTTTTTACTGCATTTCCATCATTTTACCTCTCCAGGCCTGTTTATATTTAGAAAATGGGCTGATCTAGTTGACCTCAGGAAGGAGGCTGACTTTTATCTGTAGTGCCCTCCTAGCCTTCCCTGCACCCTGGATACTTGAGTGTGGCTCTTTGTGGCTCCAGAGCACCAAGAAAGCATGTGAGGTTTGTATTCTGTTTTGTGGTCATTAAAAAAAAAAAAGTTTAAAGTTCTCCAACCATTCATTTATAGTTAGGAATTTTGTTTGAATATTTCCAAATCTGAAAGGAGATAACCAAGGTACATTATCTGCAGAACAGTGGCAAGGTTTTGGGGGGTTTGGTGGGTGGACTCATTATTCTGCATGCAAATCGTGCCCTTGTTTCCGCCTCATGTTTCTTGGTCCTATCTTTCCTATTCGCTACTTTCCCCAAATACCCATTTATAACCCTGAGCTGGTCTATTTTGCTTAAGTCATTTCAGCAAATGATGGGCAAGTAAATCCAGGCTACGCCCTCAGAACCAAACAGTGAAACAGGCCAACCTCACCTTTGCTTGAAAAGGAATTATGATGACAGACTGGCAGAATCTCCAAGGTCAGTATGATTTCAAGAACATTCACGAGATGTTGGGCAAAATGTAATAGTGAGAACCAATTTTTATGTGTGGATTCTACCATAGCAGGGCAAAGTTGGAGTACCCGTTTGAAGGGTGAAGAGGCCAGGCTCCCCGGACGCTCCCCCGCAGCTCCTGGGTGCTTCGTTAGCAGTAGCCCTGCGACCTCTCCCCTCCTCTTCTCCCTGTGCTTTGTTTCCTGAGAGTATCTGTAGCTAGGTGTAAATCTCAACGTGATTACACGTTGAGATTGCTCTCAGGGCAATAGTCTTCCTTCCTCACATCTGCTGCAGAGAGAGACGCGAGCAGGATCACAGGCAGAGGAGAGCAATTGGTCGGGCATTATCTCCCATGCAGAGCTGGCTGTAATGAGACAGGCTTTCCCTGTGCCGTCCTGACATCTAGAAGGTGCCCAGAGAATTGCCAGGTGGGCAGTCAGCGGGGAGAGTCTGTGGGCCAGGACTGTATTTCTGTCCAGCAGCAACTCACTAAATGCGGCCGCTGAACCTTACTGCCGCGGCACGCACCCTCTCAGGGAGATTGTCCTTCTCCATACAGTTAATTTGTTTTTACCTCTCAATTAGCTTTTGCACAGAGTGCTTGATCGGCGCAAGTCGCCGAGGTTCCTTCCTGCGTATGTTCCCGTCCCCGCTCTTCCTGCTGACATCTGTGTTAGCCTGGCTCACTCTGGGCATTTTCAAGCAGCAATTCTTCATTCAAACATCAATAAATGCAGATTTTCTAGTAAGGGCAAATGAGGTGATACCTTTACACCTGATTAAGACTCTGCCTATTGTTTGATGATGTTTTATGATTTAAAAATTGATAATTTAAGATAAAAATGTTTTACTATAAAGAGTAAGTTTTTGAATAGGTTTTAGTTACTTGAGTACCCATACATATTTGGGGGAAATTATATTTACAGGCATATTGGTATAAAAAAGAAGAAACTGAATAGCGTTAAAACATGCTCCAGGCGAAGTCAAAAATATAGTCTCAAAGCATAAGAATTTGCTTTGGTTTATATCTAATCCCGTAATGTTCATTTCTCCTAGGAAAATAAAACTTGGGTGTACGTGGCTGTAGTTTTTCTTATTAAAAGCTCCCTGGGTTTCTATTAAAATAACTGTACTTAGGGGCAGCGTCATCCTTGTGCCTGCCCCCAGAGCACCTAAGGGTGGCCGCTGCAAGGCACAGGCCCCTTGTCCCTCGTGCCTTCCATGGTCCAGGGGGAGGTCGGTGCTCCCCAGACCCTCACATGTGGGGAAAAAAAAAAAAGAAAAGAAAAAGAATAACTGTATTGTGGGGTGTGGCAGTGCATGCCTGTAATTTCAGCACTCTGGGAGGCTGGGTCAGGAAGATTGAAAGTTCTAGCCCATTTTGAGCAATTTAACCACTTAGTGAGACCCTGCCCCCTCTCTGCAAAAACGATCCATATTGACCCAAGAACTCTCCCAAACATTTATTTATTAAGTTCTTGTATATCATACATGATATTGTACTCAACAACTGACAGGACCCACAGACCTGATATTTTAACCCAAATTTAATTTAATTTCAAGTACTAAATTAATTTAATCAAAGTGAAGTTCTTGTCCGGTTTTTTCTTGAGATATCCTCACAGTAAAAGGCTTATTGAGACTACACACCTAAGGATATGACGGCTGAGTGAATTTACTCTGCCGCTGTCTGCTAGAGAATTCTGAACATTTTCACATGTTGAATTTAGTGCCAGTTGTAATTGAATCCGAAGAGAATATTTTCAGAGAACTATGCACCGTATTTTAGAGGTCTTGCTCTGTCTGTGCACCCTGACACTGGGATGTGAGAAGAGCCTGTAGAACACACACCAGCATCAGGGATGTGCCTGTCCCGCTCCAAGGGGGGAGGCCGGCCCAGGTTTGGCGGACCCACGAGGGAGATGGAGCCTGCCCTGCAGGCCTCTGCGTCCTTTCCCTCTCCCGGCCCGTCCTGCACCCGCAGCTCAGCCTTTTGGGTACCCAGCTCTTCTAATCACACTTGCTTCCCAACTTGCTCTCAGAAAAAGCAATGCCACACATTCCTTCCAGCAAAAATAGTGTTTTTCAAATGTTTTTCTTATGTCAAAAGTCTTTCTTGGAATCCACTATAGAAAGCAGATGAAAGTGGGGTCTCCTGTGTTTGAAGCTGGGATGGAGTTGATCTCCCACCCTCCCCTGCCCACTGCCCACCAGGGCCACCCTGGGCCCCAAGGGGCCGCAGAACCTGAGGCTGATGTGCTCAGTGGCCAGCAGCACTATCCCACGGATGTTCCATGTTGTGTCAGAGGAGTGAATCTCTAACTGAAGTTGCAAGAATTGGCAAATTGGTACGAGAGATATTTTGGGGTTCAAACCTCTGGTCATCCCCAAAGATGGACCCCAGAGCCTTCTGCCCCACTCACTTCCCCTACTTCTATGTGTTGGGGTCTCTTGTCAACTACAGTAGAAACTTCAACCATCTCTTTCAAAATAAACTGTTTTCTTAAATACACCTTTGCCAGGCTTTGAGAAAATATTTGTTTTTTTGGTCTGGGTAAACTTCAGATTGATGAGGTTTAATAATTATATAATTTTTTCACTTAAGTATATTTTCATCTCATGAGACAAAACATAATGCCCACTTCCCTTTTAAATACTGTTTAAAGATAATTATATTAGGCACTGAAACACTTTTTCATATACATGACATAAATATATGAATTCATTATTAACTTTTGTTGTCTGAACCCATCATTTTAATATTAACTTAATATTGAGTTAGATATGCCTATTATTTGATGTATATAGAGTCTGCCAAAAAATGTGTGTATCAAGAAAAGAAAAACTTGCATAAATATTTTAACACTAAATTTATTGAGATATCCTGAGATGAATACAAGTTACCATTGGCCTCTGCAATTACAAAAGGTGCTCAAAGTGGTGGCCATTAGCTTCCAGACATGTATTTTTTTTTTTTGGCTCTCTGTATATAGCATATTGTATGCTTGAGAAAATATGATATAAGAAAAATCATTTTTAAATCTATAAAAGTACAAAAAAAGTAGCAGTGCTTTTAATGTCCATAAACATTAATCCAGTTACAAGTGCTTTTCTATCTTCAAAGGCGACTTCGAATTCTGACTGGAGAAATAGTTTTTCATGGCTGGTTGTCTTCTTGCCCCCAAAAAAGGTCTCATTTCAGTTTCCTTGGTTTAGGTAAAAGCTTCTACTCTACCATATTTTTCTGTGCTTCATGATGTCCTTGTATCCAGTTTTGCAAATCGAAGTTTCTAATCCTGGACCCAAGAGCCGGCTCTGCTCTCTGTCATCAGCAATGCCCAGGACTTGGTTTCCCAAGACCCCCCACCACGGGCGCAGCCCCGCCCGGGAGTCACCTGGCGTCTCTGAGCCTCCTGGGACCGGTTGGTGTTGGAGGAGTTCCTGAGAGTGACGGTGCCCCTATATGAACTTCCGTGCCTGTTTGGAGGGTGCTGCCCAGGCCGGCAGAGCCCGTCTTCAGGACTGAGGTGTCCACCCTCCCACACCAGCTGCCACGGCCACATCCTTCTGGGATAGTGTCCTCAGCACAAAAGAGGTGCTACTCCTTGCGTTGGGCCTCCACCCAGGCAGGCTGTGTCCACCGTTTGGCTGGGACGAAGGTGCAGTGGTGTGGTTCCCTTGCTCCACGCTGCACGAGTGGAAAGGGCTGCCCAGTTCGGTTTGAATAGCACATGGTCTGTATCCATTCCTCTGCTGCTGGACATACGGGACACTTCCAAGATTTAGCTATTGTGTGTTGTGCTGCTATAGACATAGCAATGCACAATCACTGTAATAGGGGATCTTTACCTCTGTCGGGATGATACCTAGAACCACTCTGCTGTAAAGAAGGATAAACTTGAGTCATTTGTGGGAAAGTGGATGCACCTTGAGACCATAATGGTAAGTGAAATAAGTCAGAAACACAAGCTTAAATATCGCATAGGTTCTTTTATATGAGCAACCCAAAGTATAGATAATAAAGAGCAAAATGGTAGATAATAGGAAACAGGGAGATAGATCTTATACAAAAGGAAAAGGGACCAGGACATGCAGAGAGGGCAGGGAGGGAAAGGGGATGAAAAAAGACTCGCGATGTGTTATGCATGTGTGTTATGCATATGTTCTCCATGATGCATAATCATTGTGTACTACAAATGTGAAAAAATGAACACATAAGGGGCTGCTAGCTCCAGCGCCCCCACTGGAGACCTCTGTGTACTGCGGACAGTTCCTCCTCCTGTGCACTCTGCTCTCCTGGAAGCTCCCTGCAGGCAAAGCTTGGTCCGAGGGTCTCTTTCAAGGGGACCCCAGTTGGAGGCAACCTGCAAGTTGGCTTGATATCAGCGCGTTTAATTATACCCACCTGCAATGGGCCAGGCAGTTCTGCGAGGCGACTTTTATTCCTTTTTTGCACTAGACCTCCGGCAGTAAATCCTGCTACTGTTCAGCCTCCCAGCTCTGGCAGTGCTCGGCAGTGTCATTTTTCTATTATTGCCTCTTGACAACGTTGCATCTGGAGGCATTTTGAAGCTGAGGTGTTTGGCCTTCTGCTCATGCACTGGAGGCTTCCTGGGTGGTCTGCCTGGTGGTTGCGGAGAGTTTGGGAGCCTGCTGTTTCCCGCAGCTGGCTCTTAACCAGACTTAGAGCATTAAAGGCCAGGTAATGCGCTGAACGTGGCCCCACCAGCCCTCAGGAGAAGTCGTCAGAGATGCCTGGCAACCTCATCAAAGGTTGGCTCCCAACTCCTCATTCGAGTCAGCTTCCCCTTTGTAGTTTAAGTTTTGGTCCCTACCTTTGCGAAATCTTCTCAGTCAGTACAATTCTTTTGAGACTCTGTTGACCTGCTTATGCTTTTACAAATACCACATATACATAGTTACAGTTACATTGGTTAGTTTCCATCCATGAGTGCAGAAATCGTGTTTCAGTAATATCAGCCTGGTTCATTTTATTTCTCAGGCCCACTAATAAACAAAAGCAAGTAGCATTCCTGTGGAATGAATGGCAGAAACAGGCTACGTCTCACCACATCCCTCGGTGCTACATGGTCTGATCACCTCTGTCCCCATCCGTGTCCCCACCCAGCAGTCAAAATGATCCCTCCAAGAACCTAATTGGGATTCTGTTCTGCTCAGCTCCTCACCTTCCTGTGAGTCCCCACTCTCCCCGCTGCATTTCTCTGACGCCCGTGAACCTGCTTCCCTCCCCCAGCTCTCGGCTCTCCTCATGTTGGCTTCCTCTGGACACGTTTCTTCCGGCGCCTTAACCCTAGTGGCTTCCTCTCCTACACGCTCCTCTCCTGGCTGTTGCTGGGCTGTCTCTCTTACTTCTGAATCTTTGCCCAAATAGGTCTTCTTCCTAAAGTTTATCCTGATTTTTCAGTTCACACAGTAGCCACTGTGCCCGTCCCAGTCTCTGGTCCCAAACCAGTAGCCCTGCCCTGCTCTGTTCTTTCTTACATAGCATGTACCACCTTCCTACCTACTCAGGCATGTGTTTACCACAAAGCCAATGAGAGTTAAGCTTCAGGGCTTCTTCTCTGCTTAGATCCCTTTCAAACTACCAGAAGGGATCTGAGCTTTCAGGTGGCTGTTTCTGTGAAATTTGCAAACATATTTGTATCATAACTGGTTAAGCCCACAAGCTCTTTCCGTTCCGGTTTCCTCTCTTTCATGCCTCCTTGCACCAGACAGTATTGAAGTGACTGTGAACATTTCCAGGTATGGCTAAAGAGATGGAGTTGGAATGTGTTAGCTGGCTTTCTGTCACTGCTACAAAATGCCTGAGACAGTTAATTTGCAAAGAGAAAAGGGTTGTTTCGGTTCACAGTTTAGGAAGTTCCAGTCTCTGGTCAATGGGCCCATTTGTTGTGTTGTGTTTATTGTTTCCTGTCTGTCACTCCCACTCATCCAGCAGGGGGTAAACACCCCAGAGCAGAAGGCTGAGTTCATGGACATGTTTCACACACTGTGCCAGACCCTGCATGTGGTAGGCACTCAGTACATATCAGATGAATGAATGAGTTGATTAACTGACAATATTATAATAAACAGTTGTTGCCAGTCTACTTTGGTCCTGCTCGAGAAAAGTCGATGTCAACATACAGAAAAGCATCAGTAATACCAAGAGGAAAGCGGCAGCATTGTGAGCATGGACCACACTTCCTGTTGGGACGCTGTACTTTGGACGACAACACTCCTGTTCCTGGCTGTCTCTTCAGTGCTCCTCAGCTGCTATGTTTCTAGAGAACCTGGATGGTTCCTTTTCGGCCTGCACGACCTTCTCCCTTAGGACCCACAGGGCCCAGCTGCTCTTTGGCATCGCCCTACC